>CAUZXS010006742.1:122500-177500 GCA_963585895.1 Sepioteuthis lessoniana | reverse complement strand
GCGGATGTGAAAATCCAGAGAGACATCTTTCAGGGGGATTCACTCTCACCTTTACTATCTGTTATAATCATAATACCACTCACGTGTATATTACAAAATGCACTGAAGACTACAAATTAAAAAATCACAAACAATTAATCATCTTATGAACATGGGCGACATTAGGCTATTAGCAAAAATAAAGAATTAAGAGATTTGGACTCAATAAATTAGAATATACAGCCAGTATATAGGAATTGAATTTGGCGCTGAAAAATCTGCCGTGCCCATAATGAAACGTGGGAAAATGGAAACAATGGAAAGAACACAATTGTATAACCAAGAAGACATCAGAAAGTTCTGAGAAGAGGAAATTTAAAAGTACTAGGGACTATTGGAAGTGGACGTCATAAAACAAGCAAAGATGAAAGAAAAAATGAGTAAAGTGTATTTCAGACAAACAAGAAGACTTCTCGAAACCAAACTCTGCAACAAAAATATCATCAAAGGGATTCCTCTTTGCAAGATACTCGGGTCCATGCTGAAAATGGACAATAAAGGATCTTAGAAAAATTGACCAAAGGACAAGAATGTTAAGGGCAATGCTCTAGGCCGTACTTCCGATTAAATAGACTTCATGTGCCAAGGAAAGAAGGATGCAGAAGTCTCATTGAAGATTGTGTGGATGAATCAATACAAGAACTCGAGGACGGCATAAAAAAGAGCTGCAAGACTTATCACAGCAGCCAGTAACAGCATCGGCAACATAGTGGAAGGCGACCAGAAGGCTTCCTTTTCAATAGCCACTACACCGAGGTGTAGGGGATGTCACTACTCCTTTCTCAGTATTGCTCCACTTTACCCTTGATACGTACCTAATGCTGCTGAGTGTTAACCAAGGAGGTATCAAGTACTATTTTTAAAGTCTTTGGTATGAGGCGACCTGGGACTAAACCCAAGTCTCCCAGACCATTAACGAACACTCTACCAACTCAGCTAATGAGCCGGTCTTGACAATATAAGAACAAAAATAATAACAGTAAAAACTAAGAAACAGAAATGGGAAGAAAAATAACTGTATGGAGATTTCAAGCAACAAACTAGTGAGCTTGCATGTGGGAAGATCCGGGCAGAGTTACTTGAAGGAAACCTTAAAAGAAAAACTGAAGCGCTTCTCATAGAAGCAAAAAATAACGTTGTAAGGACCAATTATATTAAAGCGAAAATTGATAGTATGCAAAAAAATAGAAAGTGTAGGTTATGTGGTGACAAAGACAAAGCGATTCATCACATAATGAAAGAACACAGTAAACTAGCACATAAGCGTAGAATATTGACCATGTTACCAAATCATTAAATAACCTACTAAAGGTTGATATGCCATTAAACAAACCATGTTACCAAATGGTATAGGCACAAACCAGAATCTGTTCAAGAGAATGAGACGTATAAAATTCTTTGGGATACAAACGAATCTCATAACATCGGCTAGATGACCTGACCAAGCGTTATTTAAAAAGAAAAAAAAAAGAACTTGTCTAGTGGATTTTGCCATCCCGGCTGACAACAGAGTGGAAATAAAAGAAAGCGAAACGAGAGACACGGACTTAGACCTCACCAGAGAACTGAGATAGCTGTTAAATATGATGGTGTAAGGATACGAATTGTAGTTAGTGATCTTGGAACAATTTCCAAACCCTTATTAAGGGGATTAGAAGAACTGCAAACCAGAAGAAAAATCGAGACCTTCCAGACTAAAATATTGATGAGATTGTCCAGAGTACTCAGAAGAATCATGGACACCTGTGGTGACTTGCTGTCATTAATATTCCAGTGAAAGACGACCTGCTAACACTGGTATAAAAAAACTCGCAATTCCTTCAGACAGTTCAAGGAATATTCATTAAAGTCGTCCCCATTTTATCAAATGGTTGTTAATAGGTTTTATGTGATGGATGAAGCTTTTTCATTGACTGTTTTTGCAAAAAGATTTGCACAATAAATTTTCTGTTCAATTTAGTTTGTTTACGGTATATTTTATGAAATCAAAAAGTTCAGCTATCAAAGAATATTTTTAAAAAATCTTATCCTTATTTTATTTACTGCTAAATAAAAATTTAAGTTGAACGTACTTGAAGTGGACAAATTGCCAGGGAAGTAATATGTATATATATATATATATATATATATATATATATATATATATATATATATATATCTTCTCGTGTATTGAAAGACATTTGGTGATCAATTTTTCAAAAAAAATCAAGGAGTCATTTATTACAGAATATATGCTTACGAAAGGTCGCAGCTTACCTGGTTTCTTGGTGTAACCTAGCAGTAACTTCGAGCCAAAATGTCTACGGTTAGCAAATACCTAAACAAAGGCCAGTAGTTAAAATAATATAGTCTCCCATGTTTACTTCGTGATATACATACAGTAGTTTTGGAAGTATAGATATTTCTCTTTGTGGTTTTAACGTTGAAGAAATATTTTGAAGGTTAGCATAAACCAAAGTAAGGGGTTGTTCATTACGCACAGTATATGATAAAAACATCATTGTGTAGCTAAAAGTTGAGAGTCGTCCATTACTCCAAGCTGTTCATTACACGATTATACACGGTATATTTTATATATATATATATATATATATATATATATATATATTGTGCGTGTGTGTGTGTGTGTGTGTGTAAGTATTTGTATTGATTACCCCCAAAGTTCTAGTCTAACTTCGACCCAAAAGCTCCTAATATAATTTAGATTATAGCGGCTCTTCTTTCGACAGATAATTCCCGACTTATGACCGATAACGCTTTATATGATTAACAAAATAAAAAGAATTGGAAAGAATCAAGTGTGAGACCAGTTATAGTGTTCCTATCGATCCCATTTACACAGTTAATAGCCCCGGAAAATGTTTATCAATATTTTGACCTGTCATTCGTAATTGCTTGGATCATATTATAGTTACTTAAGTATATAATGAATCAAGGCGAACAAGGTTATATCTATGTCTCGTGAGGGCATACACACTCAAAGTGCTCTAGAATAAGAAAGAGAAGTGAGAGAAAAGAGCGTGTTATTCCGTTCAAACTCCAGGTTTATGAAGACATAAGAGCACAAATACATCCTCAGACGTTAAAAAACGAACGTTTCTTTTAAACATGAATTATTAATTTAGCAATATACTTACCTTCCTTTCTCATAACTCTTGACTCAGTGATATATATATATATATATATATTTAAAGAGAGAAAGAGAGAGAGAGAGAGAGAGGGAGGGGAGATAGAGTTAAATGTCAGATTAATCGTCAGCTGACGACCGTATGTCCGTTTGCAAATTATATTGATTCATATTCAGAGAAATATATATATATATACACACACACACATATATATATATATATATATATATATATATATATATATGCATGTATATTTTGGCAGCATTTCTTCGTTGATACAAATTTCATTAAAAATGATAGACATTTTATGTCTACATATTTTCTTCTGGATCCTTTCGAATTCCCGTATTACTTTTATCGTATTCGGGGGGAATTGATTTATGTATTGTCCATAATCTGCAGCGGTAAAGACGCTCTTACATAGTGGTAATATGCTAAAACAAAAGTTACATCACTTTTGTAATAGATCCTCCCTGATGATGGCCCAAAGTCGGGCTGAAAGTACTAGGGATACATACAACTATGGACAATACATAAATCAATTCCCCCCGAATACGATAAAAGTAATACGGGAATTCGAACGGATCCAGAAGAAAATATGTAGACATAAAATGTCTATTATGTTTAATGAAATTTGTATATATATATATATATATATATATATGCGGGTGTGTGTTCATAGATAATTTGTATACATTTATTTCTGTGCACACACACACACAAACACCCAGAACACACACACATATATATATATATATATATATATATATATATATATATATATATACTGTAATCTGAGTGTAGATTCTTTAAAAGTTACATCACTATCAAATTTAAATGATGAATCATTTGAAAAATAAGAAAACCATTTGGCATTTTCAACGCAGTTCATAGTATAAATTTTTAATGGAGCTTTTAATGAATTCTACCTCATAATAGCTGTCATCTTCGTTGATACGGCTTTCAAATCTATTCAGTAAGAATTCAGCAGAAGACAAGACATTCTTTTAATATTCATAAGATGAGTTTTTCGAACAATAGAGAGTTTGGTAAAAATGCAATATCACGAATTTATCAAATTTACAGAAAAATTAAATTATGAAAATTAGAATTGTTCCGATCACTTATCAAATAACGCCGATAAATTGTATGTGTTATAGTGGAGACTCCGTGGTATAATGGCAAACGATCAGGACTGAAGCATTGTAATTTGTGTGTTCAAGCTTCATTGATGCACTGATGTAAATTATCGGAGTAATACTCTTGGGAAAGGTTTGAACACCCTAAACTTTAAATAGCACAATTTCTTTTAGGAGATTTTTAGCCTTAGATAATCAACAATGACTGATATGCCATGAAAACAAGAAACTAAACCATATATATATATATATATGTATATATAAGTTGCCGACCGTAGTCGAAGGCAACACAAAGGCTTTCTTTTCAATAGTTTGTGTTGGTGCTATTCCTTCCCCTCTTGTGTTGGTGCTATTCCTTCCCTTCTTGTTTAAAACCTTTTACAGCTGAGTGTTAAGCAAGGATGGATTAAGTACCATTTTTTGTGTACTTAGGATGATCGACTTTGGTCTCCCAAGCCACTGGCGAACACTTTAACCCTTATCCCAATATATATATATATATATATATATATATATATATATATATATATATATATTATTATCTTTCACCGTGTGAATAAGAGTGACCGTGTTTACCTAATTTGTCTACTACGGATCACTGTTAAGAACATAGCTGGTTGGAACAGAGAGTTTCCTCTTTTTAATGTGTTTTTATATTCTTAATTTTTTTAATTAATAATATATATATATATATATATATATATATATATATATATATATATATATATACATACATATATATATATATTACTAAATTTTCTTTCACTAGTTGAATAAGTGTGAGCGCGTTTTCCTAATCAATCTGCTACAGAGAATTTTTTAAAAATGTAACTGGTTGCAACAAAGATTTTACTATTTTCAATGTGTTTTTAAATTCTAAATTCTTTTATCGTTTATCGTTAACTTTTTGATTATTTTATCTATTTTAGATACACTTTCCAGGATAATTTCACATTCTTTTATTCTGACGCAGGTGAAGTTTCAGATTGACGTAATACCCGATGTAATGACATTCGCTGTAGTGAAATCTGACCGAGAAAAATGGTGTAAACACAAACTTAACGTAGGCTGAAAGGACGCAAAGCGGTGTATTATTCACTTCGGTTTCAAGTCACTATTGCACACGAATGAATGATTCCAGTAACTCTATCAAATAATTATAATTTTTGAATTGATCAAGTTGATTCATAGATCGAACCATAAGAGGTACTACCACTCCGAGTCAGAGTTCACCTAGGAGTAATGACAATGTATTTACCAGATCTCTACAACTGGATTCAATTTAGATCCATGCAGAGAACACGAAAGCTGAAGTTAAGAATACCCAGACTATATCTTCTGCAGGGAGTTAAGACTTCCCCTAACGGAGAAATTTGAGTATGTCACTAAACTGCATCGGATGGTGACACATCAGTTCTGGTGTTCTCGGGAGTGTGAGTCATCCCTTTATTACTTCCAGGTCCACTCTGACCCTGAGTATCTGTTTGGGTCACCAGTCAGTTTTGTTGCGCTGACGCATTGGGAATTGCTTTATTCAATGTGTAATTTGAAAACGGTACAGATGAATATGCATTGTTGTCTTATTTGGGAACTTATGCCTATGCTTTGCGCTGGGGAAAATACCAAAAACGTTTCTTGCGCAAAAGGAGAAGACGCAGCAACTAGATGTTTGAAGAAAGTTCACACGGTTTGCAAGAAACTCGACCATCAGGTAAGGTCAGCTTAGTCTAAAACATTGGATTCTGAGGTTTTGCTCCAAATTATGATAGTAAATCCGGTGAGTTGCAGTCAGTCCAGTATGGCTTGTCACCTTCAAGACTGCTGCTGAATTAAGGATCACATTACCAAAATATTGCAAAATATTTGACTCACACTAGTATTTGTTGTTGGTTGGTTGGTTGTTTAGGTTTTATGGCATATCAATCTTTGTAGGTTATTTAACGCCAAATCTAGTTTTATGAAAATAGTTCTATTTCAGACAATTCAGTTTAGCATAAGTACGCAGTTTAAAAGTAAGTACAGTTTAATTGTGAAAACATTTTTATTTCAAGTTATTCAGTTTAGTCAAGCAGGTCTAATTCAGCTAATTCTGTTTAGTATAAGTATGAATTTTGTTTAGACACAGTTAAATGTCTAAAACAGTTCTATATTAAACTATTCAGTTTAGTGTAAGTACGGTTTCATGTTAAAAAAGCAGTTCCATTTCAAATAATTCAGTTTAGAATTAGAACGCAATTTAAATGTGAGTATGGTTTAATTCTCAAAAGCATGTCTGGCTATTCAGTTTAGTTAAACAGTTCTAATTTAAACGATTCGGTTTAGCATAAGTATGCAGTTAGCTCTATTTAACCCATAGATAGGGCCCTATCAGGTGCTACTATTCCGAGCCAGAGTGGACCCGGGAGCAATGTCAATGAAGGAGTACTCTGCATTTCCCAAAGCTCCAGCATCACTGGAACCTTACCATCAGATTACTTAGTGCCATATACAGAACACTAATGGTGGGGGCTTATCCCTCTGCCGAAGTGCAGTCGGCTTATTCTGCAGCCCCAGCCAACTGGGCAAGCTAGTATTTGTATTCGATAGGATCGTGTGAACAAAACCTTCTTTAAAAAAAATAGAAATGTTGATGATACCCTAAGCTCTGAACTTAAAATGACCCTAGAAGTGTTGGTATGCCCTTAAAATTAATTAATCCAATATAATATGCTTTTTTAAGTGGGTTTTACGACTCTTCATGGCTTTATCTTAGTAGGTAAACTCGTATGAACATGTCGAGATAAAAGTCGTTTAAAGAAGAGATTATTGACACAGATAAATATGGCAGAGAAATGCATTTAAAGCTAATTACAGTATTATCCCAGTGGATGTACTTTAGCAAAGTACATAGAACAGAAGTAATCAATGTTAAATACACTCCAGATGAAGAAAACGTTGCAAACTAAAAAAACAAAACAGAAAGTTAATTGTTTGAAGGAAGGTTATTCGGTACTCACAACAACACGAATGAATTGGATATGTTGTCTGCATTATGGAACAAAACAAAGCAAACCCCAAAATCTTAAAAGCTAACTACTAGTTGCCTATCGTAAGGAAGTGTAGTGATTCCTTATTATATTCCTCGCTTACGGCATTGGGTTTAAAGTCAAAAAAGAATTCTGACTATTCAGCGTACACGTCTCTTTTGCAGAAATTGAAACTGTTGGCTGATATCGCACAAAACAAAAGAATAAAAAATTCAGCCTCACGAAATATTTTTTTCTCACCTCACTAAAACTTGATCTAAAAAAAGAAACAAAATGGAGCTTAATATATGCAGAGGTGCGTGTCATGAGAAAGAAAATAATCAAATATGCACATAAAGCTCAAGTTACTATTGACTTTACACTTGCTTACACGGGCTCCAGGTTGCATATGTAATATAATGGCTGAGGGATTTCGTTTTATATAACTTGCCTTTGGGTTTAGTTAGGCTGAGAACCTTTTAGCTCAGCACATGGGTTAGTTAGGTGCAAACTTGAGCACAGGTGTTGACGAACGCGCGGGGAGGATGTGTCGTTCACAGATGTCAAAATAAAAATCCCAGAGAGAGGATGTGGACTGGGATGTGAATGACGTCTTGCACCGGAAGCGTGCGCGGAGGATTTGGGGAAATTTGAAAAAGTCAGTAGTTGAGAACTAGACTCCGAACGGGAAGGGTCGACTTTTGGGGCTTGCTGAGGCCAGACGAATTTGTGTGCTACGGGCGCCGCACGTGATGCGGACAGATGGAAATGTCACCATAGAAATATTGTGATCTCTCTTCCTTATGTCGAAACCTTTAACTCAAAGGTAATAAAAGGTTTCTTACCTGAACTAAGAAGTCGTTGCGTGTTTTTCGTGTTTCGGGATTTCTATTTTCTATGTATATGTGTTATGAACATTCTATGTACGTTTCCCATATTCATGTATGGGTATATTACACATATAGTGTTTTGCTTAAACGGTCAACCATTTAAGTATTGAACTGGCACATCGATGCTTAAGCTCGGAGATCAAGAGGAAACTCATGCTTTCAGTAAGATTTGACCGAGCTTTTTGAGCTTCATTAATGGTTATAGTTTAATTTAGCAATCTTTCTAGAAATTAGAAATTAGAACTGACAACCAGGTAGATAACTGCTGAAACGGAAAGAACTAAATTGAACTCCAACAATCAAAAAAATTGATCGTTTCTACCTCGAGACAAAAATATAAATTTGTAAATTATTACAATACGTACATATATATATATATATATATATATATATATATATATATATATATGTGTGTGTGTGTGTGTGTGTGGTCGGGCAGTAGTCTTTCATTTAAGTATGTTTGATCAAATAATAAAGACACACTTTGTCTATGTAATTTTATTAAGATTCTTTAAAGTTTCCTGATAACTGTCATGGTTTCCGGTTGGAATTGGCGGATGAATTTACCAAAATTGTCCCAAGTTCTTTCGTGCCTTTCATAGGTCATTATCAGGGGTTTCTTGTGTGTATAAAGAGTGTTTTAAAGAGTTTTTGAAAGTTTTAGATTTTTTATAACATAACACAATAACGTAAACGGTGAGTTTGTTAAAACTGAGATGCTGATGAATTAAAAAAAAACGAACACTATCAACGGAAACTGAATATTATCAAGAAATATGGAATATAAAAAAAAAGCATTTCAAAACATTGTCGCTATTTTGAAAATTAATTCTCTTGATTTTTGTTTGCTTTTTTTTTATACGTAGGATTTCTAGGATTTGTAATGGTAGCTTATTAATTTCGTGTGCTATTATAGTGGTTTTTTCAACAAGAATTTTTCGAAATTTGGATTTGGAAAAAGAATGGGTTTTAAGATATAAGGCTATGGAGCTAAATTCATTTAGGTGCATCGTCAGCCGTCCTGAAAGATTTGTAGCGGTAAGACCAACATACGCATTATTTTCTTTGTATATATATATATATATATATATATATATATATAAAGCTCAATGTCTGTCTATGAGTCTGTGTGTCTGTTTCTGTGTCTGTACAGCTATTTAGTTTGATTTAGTTTTGGGTTTTATGGCATATCGCCCTTTGCAGGTTATGCAATTCCAAATCCATTTTATACAAATAATCAATTCTATTTGAAACAATTGAGTTTAGCCTGAGTACCCCGTTTAATTGTCAAGAACATTTCTATTTCAAGCACTTCAAGTTATTTAAACAGTTCTATTTAAAACAATTTAGTATAATTATAGTTTTTGTTTAAACATAGTTAAATGTCAAAACAGTTCTATTTCGAACAATTCAGTCTAGCGTAGTACAGTTTCAATGTCAAAAACAGTTCTATTTCAAACAAATCAGTTTAGCCTAAGAACGCAGTTTAGTTTTATTTAACCCATAGATAAAACCCTATCAGATGCTACCACTCCGGGCCAGAATGGACCCGGGAGCGAGGGCAATGAAGAGGTACTCCGCATTCCACAAAGCTCGAGCATTACTGGAAACACACCATCAGATTGCTTAGGGTCACATATCCAGGACACTAATTGGGAGATCCTACCCCTTCCCAGAGACGCAGTTTATGTATTCTACAACCCCATCCGACTGGGCAACGGTATACCTATAGAACGAAATGGAATAGAAGATACATTAAAAACAAACTATGTATTCTTCGGTAAAATTTTCCGAGAATGACAATAAGTTACATGAAACTTTTTTCCAGTTTGATTTGGAAGCTTAAAGGGGGCAAACGCCATCGTTGAAACTTCAAATACCTCCAAGTTCGATGAAAATAAAAACAAGAGTACAAGGTACTAAGTAAAGTCGATTTCCATAATTTCAATATCTTACAATAATATTTAACCCTTAATGAGGTTTATATCATGACCCAGAGCCCCTTCTAAAAAATACAACCAGTTTTCTTATTATACATGAAAACTAAGTTTGTATTCTAATATATGATTTTAAGAGGAAACCATGAAGTACATGAAATTTACTTTCCATTGCGATTAAGGGTTTAAAGGGGGTAAACGCCGCCGGTTAAAATTAAAGTACTTCAGATTTTAATTTCATTAAAATCATGTTACTGTTATTAACGGGATATCAGGATCTTTATCTGGAAGTGTATACTGATTTGGCCGCTGGGGAAAATGCTGAATCAGATATTTCAGGTGTGAACTGATTTGATAAGTCATTGTTTCAGTTGGAATCATTTCTCATTTTTTCTTTTCTAATTGCTTTACTTTCTATATTTTTAAAAACATTTTTATATTTATGCAGCCATGTCCTTGATATAAAATTTCCCTGCGTCATACTTGATTTGTTAAGTGTCATAAATAGTTATAATGAAGGTGTTACATTACTAGTAGTGTTTGTTGTGATTCTTGAATAAACATTGTAATATCTACGACTTTATCATTTTCCTCTAGCTTTTTTTTACTTGCATATTTATATGAGAAGGCTGAAGTCTATGTGATAACTGCTTCAATTTATAATCCAAAATAATGAGATTAAGAATTATAAGTTTGTATAAAAACATGATGATATCCGGTTTAAAGGAAGAACTTCTTTTGCATAAAACTGGCATTCCTTTCTTTTATTTATAATTAACATAATTGTTAACAATATTTTTATTAGGATAAACATGCATTGAATTCAGTAGTGTATTAGATTATATCATAATTTTGGGCCAAAGCTTGGCAACCTTGCGGATATTTCATTCCGAAACATTCAATAATATCGAAGCAATAACTTTCATAAATTAGAGTACAATCCCAGTCAACGATGGTTATCTCTTCTAGTAATATATATATATATATATATATATATATATATATATATATATATATATATATATATATATGGATCAAATTCAATTAGGTAAAGTATATAGAAAGTATTCAATGCTTTTATTAGCAGAACAAGTTTAAAGACCAAAATATTAAAACTGTACTCCCCCTCTGCTTAGAGCCTTTCTTTCTTACACTTCGTGAATGACAATTATATGCAGCGCATGAAACTCCGACTAACAGACTCAAGGAGGACATAGTTTTGATATGCTTAGTTTTACACTCACTCAGCTAGAGTAGCACCGGGAATATTTCATGCATCTTTTATTATATATATATATATATATATATATATATATGTGTGTGTGTGTGTGTGTGTGTGTGTGTGTGTGTGTGTGTGTGTGTGTGTGTGGAATTGTTTATTTCTTCATATGAGAAGGGAGTCTCTCATGAGGTTGTGATTACGTTCGTAGAAAATGTAATCCGTAAGCCAAATTCAAAATCGAGTCGAGGCTGTTTGGGTTTTACTCTGCTCTAATGTCCTTAGAAAAGGAAACAACTTCTTCTCTTCTGCTTCCAGCTGTGGATAAATAGTAGGGCAACTTTGGTTCTTTTGTTTTGCTATGGTAACCGATCTTCGAGAAAGAAAACTCTAAATTTAAACCAACAGTAATCCGCTTAAGGGCGCCTCTGGTGGTGTAATGGTTAGCAAGCTCGACTAGCAAACCTACACGTGTGAGTTCGAGTCTCATTGGGTGCCCCTTTCATATGGCCTTGTGCCACATCTAAGCAAGAAGCTTAGTAAATTTCCAACAGTAATCCGCTTAAGTTTCACTTTGTATATCACCCTGATCTCTGGCGGAGTTTATGCAAAATACCTTCTCATGAAAAATCGGGATTTGTTTAATTCTATTGCTAACCTCTTTTGTAACAGTCGTGTTTTGTTTTGTTTTTTCGTAATTCACTGATCTTCAAGAACTATTTCTTTCAAACAGAGGTTAACATATGTAAATGAAGGTTTGACCTTGTGCAACCGTATAATAAGTATATACGAACCGTGCACTCAGAATCTATCTATCGTACATTTCATCTTTCTCACAAATTCTCATTCTTGCCTAACGTTGTCTTCAAGGCAGAGCATGAAACATAACAGCGAAACGATTTAATTTTTATTATTCTCGTTGTTTCATTTTCTATTGAAACACTCCTAAATTGCACTTGCCGTATAGTTCAGCACTTTTGTATCCAAATGTTTTTTTTTAATCTATTTGGAGTATATCTGCATTAACCTCAAATTCTACGATCATCAAGCTTCCAGAAACGAATTATATGGATTAGTGGATATTCCTAAGATATCTGAACTTGTTAAAAAAGAATTTACGGACAGAAAACCAAAATGAAAGACATTAAAATAAGTACAAAGTGGTCGGGACAATTAAATTATAAGATAAAGAGTTACGAAAAGAAAAAAGATATTAAAGTAAAAAAAATTAATAGAAAATCCAAACGGTTTGAAATAAATAAATATATTGTTATAATAGAATCTATTCATTTTGCTTGCAATATCCAAATATAATAAGCATTTGATAATATAAAGATTGACATTTCCACACTAAAGGGTGGTCCTCTGAAACTAGTAAACAAGTCTACCGACCTCGAACGCAGCGTCTCATCAACCGAGAAAGACATCAACATGAGACTACCAAAGGCATGGACAGGTATCGATAGACAGGGGTCGTATCAATACTGCTATGTGGATGCACTACATGCTAACCATGCGTATGGAGAAAAAGCTTGATTGGAATTACAGAAGAATGCTGCGAACTGAATTAAACAAGTCCTGGAGGCAACGCCCAACAAAACAGCAGCTGTAAGGCCACTTACCACTCATCACAAAAACTATCCAAGTAAGACGAACCAGGCATGCAGGACACTACTAGAGAAGTAAGGACGAACTTTTTAGCGATGTACTCCAGTGGACCCCCTCACGTGAATTAGCAAAGTTTTGACAACCAGTCAGAACCTATCTACCGCAGCCCTTTGCTGATACAGAGTGTAGCCTGGAGGACCCGTCGGGAGTGATGGACGATAAAGACAGGTGACGAGAGAGGGCCAGGGAAATTTGTGCTAACAGCGTGCTTCGATATATATATATATATATATATATATATATATATATATATATATATATATTGCATACATCATTATATGGTTTCAAAAAACCATTCCCATTTAATATTAATTATTTCTGTGTACATATTTATATGGTTTCAAGAGTCCATATATAAGAGAAATTATTTTCAAACAGTTATAAAGTCAACTATTTCTATAAAATATTAATGATTTTCATAGATACCACTGAAATAGACAAATGTTTGATAGTAAGGTCTAGAAAATGCTGACTGAATTCTTTCCAGTTAGTCCACCTAGTGACACTAGATTGCATCTACTGGTGATGTTGCTGTTCTAGTACTACAGAAAGTGTGAAGTACCCCTTCTCAATCCTTCTCAGTTTCACTCTGGCCCGGAGTGGTAAAATCTGATAGATTTCCATCTCTCAATACAAGAAACCAGAAATAATGTACCGAAAAATGATTATTGTTAGATAGAATTATTTATATTAGATAGGAATACTTGATACCAATTAACAGTATGAAAATTATTTGTTTTTAGAAAAAAATTTTTTTGATAAGGCTCTTTGTTTAATGGTATATAAACTTTTTGGGGTTATTTAAATCTAAAGACAATCTTGTAATAGAAGAGTAGTGGTACTACTCAACCCATAGCTAGAAGTTGCCCTGTCGGCTGGGGCTGTAGAATACACCGACTGCGTCTCTGCAGATGGGTAAGATCCCCCAACGAGTGTCCTGGATATGACACCAAACAATCTGATGGTGAGGTTCAAGTCTGGAGCTTTCAGGAATGCAAAGTACTCCTTCATTGCCTTCACTCGCAGGTGGTAGCATCTGATAGAGTCTAATCTATGGGTCAAATTCAGCAGTAAATAACCCCTAATAAAACGAACCTAAAAAGGAATAAAATTTCGGCATTAAATAACCCATAAAGTGTTGATATGCCACTAAACAAATGGAACGAACCAAAAAATGAATGAGATTTAGCTTTAAATAACCTATAAAGAGTTGATGTATCATTAAACAAATAAAACAGACCTAAACATAAAATGACGCTGAAAATTTTCCAGTAAACGCAGAACACAATTACAAATAAACAAAATCTACTCTCATTGGAAAAGACAGCAACAAATTAATATTCCAACTGATATGCATATTACGAGACAACAATCTCCAATAAATGAAAATTACGCATGTAAAATGAAAGGAAATTAGCAAAGAAATTCATTATGAAATTACAAGAAAATACGTTCATTGTTAATTCAGCTGGTGTAGCTAGTAGGGCTCAACAAAGAGGCGATTTAAAATTCGAAATAAAATACAATTACGAAGACTTTTAAATGAAACTCTAAAAAGAAAAATCTTGTAAAAATATTGGAAACTCGCTGAGGTAGCAATCTGAGCCGTAACTTGGATCAGGAAATTATGAGATGAAATAGTTCTTGTTCAGTTTTCCAAATATTATCCATCTAGCAATTTTATTCAACAATTAAAATTCATTCGATTCTTTCCTTTCAATTTGATGGTTAAAGCACAATTGTATATGCCCCTATTCATGTTTATAGAAAATGATTTTAAGCTGACACGAGGAGCATATAGATCGGTAGACGAAAACAATTTTCAAATACATATGTATAAGGTGTCTCAATATGCATTTGACCCATGTGATTGCTAAGAACTCAACTATCAATAATGCTGTGCCCTTGTTTGTTTTAGATTTAAAAACTGCACTTTATAGCAACTATTAATCCTTGACTTGGACAAGAGAGACAAATATTTTGCATCCTAACGTTTTTAGAGAAAAAATCATTCAAAACTGTCTCAAAATGGATGCAGTCCATAAATATGATGATGAATTATTACTGACAACAAGAAAATCAAAAAGGCTGCATGTTCAGGAAGATGATATAATAAAAAATTGATTTGATCTTTCTTGGTAAAAGGATGCATTTATACAGGACGTGTTCCAAGGGGTATGTCATCAGCCTGACACAAAGTATGCTGGGTTTCGATCGCGGCTTGTAGTGTCTCACATGTCTAGACACACTGAAAAGTTGTGATACAAAGAAATCATTATTAGATTAATTGGCTATATATATATATATATATATGTGTGTGTGTGTGTGTGTGTGTGTGTGTGTGTGTGCATATATATATACACTGATTATATAGTCTTGTATATTTATGAATAACGAGTGCTCCATATCAATGAGAAAGCTTATATATATATATATATATATATATATATATATATATATATATAACGGCCTGATACTAAGTCTAATGGAAAGTTCGCCGGGTTTCGATCCCAGCTTCAAGTGTCCTATGTGTGTGGCCACACTGAAGAGTTGTGATACAACGAAATAGTCTGCCTGTGGATGACAATATATATATATATATATATATATGTGTGTGTGCGTGTGTGTGTGTGTGTGTGTGTGTGTGTGTGTGTGTGTGTGTGTGTGTGTGTGTGTGTGTTTGTTAGGATAGCGTAGACATAAAGACAACGATGTCTCGCTACTCAAAGTGTCTGGCCAATCCGATTAAATATACATATAGCTCTGGAGTAAAATATTCGACCGACGTAAAATCAGACGCGTTCGCTCGTAGCTTGAAGCATTTCCCGTGTCTAGCCACACTGAAGAGTTGTGCTACAACGAAACAGTCTGTCTGGGAAGAACAATATATATATATATGTATATATATATATATATATATATATATATATATATATATATATATTATGGTGACTGATCATGCATTTTGTAATTGTGATGAAAAGTATTCGCATACCGCTTTGATAAAAGTCTATGCAAATTTAAGTACTTTCTGATTCGGCTATAAATTGCTCTTCTCTTCAAGTTAAGACACTTCAAATGTATTGCGCAAATATATATATATACATATAGTATACTGTTTTCGCAGTTTTTTAATAAATACGCAAACATACCTCTCAATCAACAGTGTTTTCATGATTGTACGAAACTGCATTTGGTTGGTGGTGATAGTTCAGATCTGGACGCGTGGATATTGAAATGTCCTCTCAATCGTTGCAATTAATTCAAGGTACTCTCTGACCTGAAGTTATAATATCTTTCACGCTCTTTTCTATGGATCAAATGATTCTGTTCGAGATTAAATGATTTTTAACTACATCAATGTAGTGCGTCTTTATATATAAAGCTATTTTTAAAGTTGAGTACAAGCGATTTGAATTCAGAGTTTTCTTCTTTTATTCCCCTTGCAATACCAAGGTCAAAGAACTTAATCTGCCTTCCTATTTAACGATTGCAGGGGTAGAATATTTAGGTTTATGCTTTGCCCAAAAAAAGACTGGGTTCTTTTGGCTAGATTAAAAAAGCCGTGAAGTAGAAGGAAATCTCTGAAAACAAGCCAGCATCATTTCCCATGAAAAAATGAGTTCAGGTCTCATCTTATTCCAAGTTATTCCTATATTAATGTATGCATTTATAAATTCAAGCAGGGGGAAACATGAGAGCAGTTTTAAGCGCAGTTTAGGAGATCTGAATTCAGAGTTGTCCTTCTCCTAGATCTGTTACCATACCAAGGTTAAAGGACCCAGTCTGCCTTACCACTTACATATAGCAGGAGGGAGAATAGGTATGCATACCTTTCTAAAGAGTATTAGCGTATATGATAAAACTGACTCGTCTAGGATATGAACTCAAGTCATCGTGTCCATTTCCTACGATGATAACAAGATAGATAGATAGATGGATAGACTGAATTTCTTTATTTATTGCTATGGGTTAAAAGTTTAAAAATTAGTCTTCTGAAATTAAAATACGTCGAACATGTTCCCGACTTTCCAGTGATGTTATCACTTCGTCATACAATTCAAATTGATATCACTGAATTAAAGATTGCTTCCTGAGATTTTGTGCACTGACTGTACAGGTAAATTTTACGGAGACTCTATCCTCGTTCTGGTTTAGTGTATGATTGGAATTTACAGATAAGATGACGGGTTATTAACCAGCAATTTTATCTGTTAATTAAAATCTTCCGTCATTGAATAAGCACGTTGTGACTACAGTAAAGCCTTATACAGGGTAGTTGCATCTTGACCTGGCAGTCTCACGATATGCCAGAAAACCAACGATGTCTGGCGGTATTTGATAATACTGCTGGAGAGTTCGCAGTTACTGCTAATGGTTCTTTAGAACAAAATAGCCACCGGACCCAAGAGATATCATCTAATGAAGGCTTTGCTGATATTTTTAAGCTTTACTTAGATATGTCGCTTCGACCTTATGTTGATTATTGTACCTGTTGTTGCTGAAGTTGGCAACGATTATTACGGCATAAATTCGGTGAGGGAACCGGTGTATTAGCATAACAGCCCGTTCTGAAGGTTTTGTTAGGCGCACAGTATGTATCTAGCAGTAGCATTAATATATAATATTATATCTATTCATTTATGTATTCCCCTTTCTCCACACGCACATACACATACTCATACGCATGGACACATGCACGCATATATATATACGTTTATTTTTGTGTGTCTATCTATGTGTGTGTGTTTATCTTGGTGATTGGACACTCTAATATCCTTTATCCCAAACCATTTCCACCATTAAACATTAATCGGATCTGATTATAAATCTCAGTTTTGTCTCAGTTTTCGACGTTGGTGCCGACCTGAACGAGTTTTATCTTTAACAGTCTCCAGGGAAAGATAAAACGCAATTAAACTCAATAAACCTGCATTAACTTGTTAAAAGTTTTCTATTTTGTCATAATATTTTCTTTGATTTTATCACATAATCTAATTGAATAATAAGCTCGATATTCTTGGGTTCTGTTTTCATGTTACGTTTGATCAAACATGCTTTCTGAATCCCAAAAGAATAAAAAAAGGCAATCGCAAGTAACGCTCTCCCTCCACCAGGGGTTGAGCACTCTGGTAAAGGAATATAACGGTTGCGACTCACATAATGCAAAGCTCTTCTAACGAATTGAGCACTCCGGCATCCAATAGAGCAAAATGTAAATAAACCAAATTTAATTTTCCATCAAATCTTCTTGAGAAAATTGTTGTCATTTACAGCATCTCCAAGAGAACTAAAACGAAGGAAATCACTTGATAAAAGGCTTAGTGAAGACCAGTCAAAATCCAATTGTTTTTCTGCGTGATTCTTGCTTAATATGGTCTTGCTCTATCACGAGGAAGCTTAAAATTTCTCCCATTAACTAGTGTGGGGCGTTTTCCTATAAGGTGTTCATGCACACATTGCAGTTGTTGAAATTATAAGCCTCCTCTGAGTGTCTAATTTTGATTGAAAAATATGATAAATAATTCTATAGTGATACCACCATTCACACAGACTAACATTGCTTCCATGAAGTTCCACCTTTGGATCTATCCTTGTCATTTCACTGTTTTTGCATTAAACCTGTCATATAAGACCCATTTTTGTTACTTGTAATAATATTTGAGAAACGAGTTATTCCTCTGCTTTGATTTAAGACTTACTATGGATATGAAATCTTCTTCATTCTTCACACTTAAAGTATGAGGAGCCAAAACGCCCAGCTTGTTCACTTATCTTATCTTTTTAAAGTGGGGCAGATTGTGAATTGAGACATGTTTTGGTCAAGTGCTAATTATAGTGTAACTTTTCGCTTATTACATTCCACCAATTTTCTTAAAGCATCTTACTCGTGCGTCCAGGTCTAGTGTTATTTTTCAATGTCGTATCGCTTGAATGGAACTTTGAAAGCCTGTTTCAGACATCGCAGTCAATAATAAAACCTTGGCGATCAATACCACAATCCCCGTAACTGTTTCCGTCTATCATAAACTCCCACAAGATTAAATGTCGAATATGCATTTTCACTTTGTCCATTTTAGGGGCGAAAGATCATTTATTAAATTATGATTCGTACTTTTTCACTCCTGAAATAAGAATGACCGCGAAAAGCACTACTTAATAAAGATATTTCCGGTTACGTTGAAAACATTAAAGGTTTGAAATGTGTAAGTCTTACTTCATTTTGAAGAACGTAAATTATTAATCACTCAACCCAATATATATAGATATATAATTGAGTTTACCTCAAAAACTATTGTAAAATATAATTTTCTATGCTGAAGAATGGAAAAGAATGCATTGACATCACGGTACAAAAACAAAACAAAACTCACGAGTCTGGGTTTCACGTACCCGATCTTCACGTAAACTTGTATCGGCACGTTCGGAATCATTGAAATTCAATTGAATACATTCTCTGTAATATATTCAAGTCTGGGGATTGTTAAAATAGTTAACTTACTTAGTCTTGGAGTGCAGTCTGGTGTCAGATTACAAAGTCAATATTTACCTTTGTGGAGGCATTTAGCTAACAACTAAGATATTTTTGTAGGCGGTTTTTTTAAAACTTAAGATGAAATATTTACTCCAATCACAAATTACAATGATTTGATCCCTCATTACAAACATACACTCTTTTTGAAACAGACCCTTTGAATTCAGCTTCTTTATTGCGCTTTCATTTACATTTCTAGATACAGACTGTACTATATATATATATATATATATATAATCATATTTCTGGTAAAAGACCTTCAATCCTTTTGAGTTGATCAGCGTTAACATGTTAGGCGTACTGACAGAACGGATTACCTCTCTTTCTCTCTCTCTCTCTCTATATATATATATATACCTCTCTCTCAATATATATATATATGTATATATATATATATACGCCATCATTGAAAAAAAGGTTACTAACAAACTATAGACTAAAAATCATATTTAATATATTCATCAACAGGATTCGGCATTTAATAACTCTCAATGGTTTGATATACCATTAAAACGAATAATCTAAACTAACCAAACAATTTAACTGTATGCAAAAAAAAAACTGTTTGGGCAAAAAACAAAACTTTCAAGCATATATCTGTATGTAAACAAATGAGCCATAGCTCGTTCCAAAATTTTTAACAACAAACTATTCAGTGAGAAATCATATACAGTGGGGCGAAATAGATATTCTTACCTATGAAATTTTTCATTTTCTATCTTTCAAACATAGCCGGAACAAAAAATTTATATACATTTACTGTATAAGGATACATTTTACAAATATGTGTATATAAACGTGAGTTACAATTAATTTTGCAGAAATTAATGCCATTTATTCAATTTCATGGGTGAAAAAAATTAATTGTACAGTACAAAAATTAACGCATTATCTTCATTTAATACTTTGTAGAATACACTTTATTCGCGTCAACCGCCACTAATTTTTCATGTAGTTCTCAATTTCTGGCAATAATTTGCAGGTAGTTCCCTACCAGTCTTTCTGGCATACTGTCTTCAGATTATTGATGTTTGCTTGCGCTCTTTTTCGGATTTGAATTTTCACAATTGGATTCAAATCCGGGGTCTAACTTGGCCATTGAAAAACATTAACATTATTTTCAGACAACCACTTCTCCATAGATTTAGCTGAACGCTTGGGATCATTATCCTGAAAAAAAAATGTAATCAGAAGGTAGCTCAAAACTCTTAACAAAGGACATCACATTTTTTTATACTGTTGAGCATTCATTTTACCATCTATTATTGATATTTTGCCCACCTCTATCGCCGAAAAACATCCCAAAATCATAATACTGCCACTGCCAAATTTGCCTGTTGGTACCGTGTTCTTTGGTGAGTAGGCTTCGCCATCTTTCCTTCACACATGATTTCTTTAATTATGACCAAACAGGTCAATTTTAGTTTCATCTGTCCATAATATTCTTTCTCAAAACGAATTTTACTTTTCCTTATGCTGTCTTACGAATTTCAACCTGGCATATCTATGTCGTTTCACTAGGAGAGGGTTTTTTTCGGTCTCCGTGATTTTAGACCATTACTCAGCATTTCATTATTCATTGTTCGTTAAGTTACAATACATCCTGATGAATGCAAATCTTCCTGGAGTTCTTCACGCGTAACCATTGGATTTTGGTTAATCAGGCGTCCTAATTTTCTTTATAATCTAGGAGAAATCAACCTTCGAGCGCCTGATTTTTTTTTCTTTTTTGTTTTCAACTGTATCACGTCTTTTAAACCTTGCAATGAATGAACTTATCGTAGTAAAAGGAATATTCAGGTTGCTTGAGATATTTCTATAACTTTCTCTATCATTCCAAAGCTTAACAATCAGTGCTTTTTGTGAATTACTCAATTCTTTACCACTTGCCATGATCAAAACCTTCTCGTACGACAAGCAATTGCAAAAAGTCCCGGTTAGGATGATAAGACTAACTTTTGTTACTGATTACATTATTGGAACATTCTAGAAGGCTAACTATGGGTATTGATAGCATTATTAGAAAAATCTTGAAAAATATTGCAACAATGTTATACTCTACAGTTACTTTTTTTCACTCATGAAAATGAATAAATGGGATTCATTGCGGTAAAATTAATTGTAACCCAAGTTTATATATATATATATATATTAGTAGAATATATCCTTATACATTAAATGTATATAAAAAAATTTTCAGGCTATGTCTGAGAGATTAAAAAATGAAAATTTTCATATGTATGAATATTTATTTCCCCCGAGTGTAGATTTAATAGAAATGTAAAAAAAAAAGGATTCTGCAAGGGTTGATATGCCATAAATTACAGTCCACAAACTAACCAACCAACCAACCAACCTCCACACCCTACTTCCCTATGCTTCTTTTATCACAATTCTTTTCGGTGAAGTGTCATGAAAAAGCATGTCGGAACATCAGCGATTTAATGGGTAGTGTACCTGCACCTTCATCAATTAATTAATGAGTTTTAAAATGATTACATTTTGACGCATTGATATTGACAGGCACATTTCATAACAATCATGTTTTCTCTCTTCTCGGCCGATATTTGCTCAATAAGAGTGGAATTATATATTGATAGTGTTTGTTTGTTTATACACACACACACACACACACACACACATATATATATATATATATATATATATATATATATATATTACACTTTTTCACTTTTTCTCATCCATCATCCTAAAAGCATATTTTTTTCATCTTTGAAGGATTATCTTCCCAATGTAGAGTTTTCATTTTCTTCTTTTAGAGTTGTTCCGTTCGCTTAATTCTTCAATCAATCAATCAGAAACAAAATCTTGGAATTTAGGGAATGTGGAGTACCCATTCAATACACTTGCTCTTAGGTCTACTCATTGCCAAGGTCGTTAGAACTGTTAGAGTCAAATAGGACTTTTTAATACTCATCTATACTCGAACCCATTTAACTACATGCAAAAATGACAAACGTTAAATTAATTTGTAAACGTTACATAGCAATACTTGGAACTATTTAACTGTGTGAAAATTAATGAATAATGCTGAGTACAAATATTAGTGTTGAATAGAAATACTTAAAACTATTTACTTCGGTAGCAGTCTTTCATTTAAGCAGGTTTGATTAAATAATAATGACACATGCTCTCTATATAATTCAATTAGGATCATTTAAAGTTTCCTGAACGAGTTGGAAAAGTTAATTTGGGAGGGATATTTTTAGTTTGTAACTCATATTATGTGTTTTAGAGTTTAGGGTGTTTGTTTTTTTCATTATCGTTGTTAATTTGTCTTTTTACAAGACTACACCGATACTTTTTGGTGTGTATTGTGATGAGTAGCAGGATCTTGTTTTTTTTTAATATATTTTATTGGGCAACAGACTTTAATTTAAGCAGGTTTGATTAAATAATAAACTTTGTGTCCTTCATAAGTTTGAAGGCTGTCAAATATAATAGACTTGAGTTTCTCTATGGTTTTCCATGGGAACTTTTCCTGGAAGGATGTTAACCAACTACCTTTCCCGTCCATTGCCTTCAAAAAATCTTCTTGATATGTAAGGGTGGAAGCAGTATTTTGTTCGTTTCAACGAGAGGGTAAGTCTGAACGTTCTGCAAGCAAGCTTTTGACCCTTGTCTTAACGGCCACTCTTTTCTGACCTAATGTACAGAAAACAAGGCCACATTGGGTACCCACCTTGGAGCCCTAGGACCAGTACAACATCTGTAAGATCTCCACAGATCAATCAGTTGTGATCCTGGTGCTTAACAGCAGACAACAAATGAACCAACTTTTGTGAGTTTCATTAATTCGTACTGAATGCCAAATTGGCAACTTTTCCCATAATCTACAAGAACCACCGGGAGACTTCTGCTGGATGAGTTAATAAATTGTCTCTATTCCATAGTATTAGACTCTAAGCGCATTGATTTGATCAATCAAGCAATGTTGTTGTAATAAGCCAATGATGACTCTTCATGGAACGAGAAAAACTATCGTAATTCTCTCTCACGTACTCAATACCAGTAGAACGTTGTTTCAGGTGCCAAAAGATATGAGCAGACACCTTTGAAATATTTAGGTCTCGTGTCCGGTCGTTGAGTTCTGCTTGTGTCAACGGTACTGGCTGATCCTCCTCTTAAGGCTTGTATGCGTCATCCCTGTCTACAACACTCATGTCACTATGTTCATAAGGTCTAGGTCAAGAGGGATTGCTCTTATGGCAGAAGGAACATCGGAGTATTAGCCAAGTGCTTGTACTTGGGATTTATTTATTTCAGATTTATCATGCAGACAAATAGCAGTCCGTAATGTGATTCATCTTTTCTTTCAGACCATTGGCAAATTACATACTCTTCCTTTTAACATTCCTCCAATCTCTCAAGTTCCCCACACATGTTTTACTGTAAACGTAGAGAACGAATGACTTATCCTGATCCCCTTGTATGACTTCTAAGTAATCAAGATATGCCTTTTTCACAAATCAGTGATTTTGGTTGAATGGTGTGGAGGATTATTCTTACACTTGCAATCCATTATTACAGGAATACAAATATCAAGCTGAAAATATCTACACTCATCTCGTCGTTGACATTTGATACAGTACATCAAAATTATTTTAAGCTAAGGGATAAGCCTCACCCCTCTAGGTATATGGGTGTTAGCGAGTAGGGTGGTATACTGTAGTTAGGTACACATACAGCATTATGTGCTATACTAAACGTCAAACACCCACGATTAACTGTGGCAATTAGAGTCTGCGGGCTTTGGAATTAGTGTTATTATGGTGTACAACTTGTCGTGAGGTATTCAAGTACATCTTTATAACCAGACTGCCCAAACACAATGAATGGTTGTTTTCAGTTCAGCATAGAATAATGATCATAAATCATTTTGATAACGTTTTGACCTTTGGAGAAAAATTTTAACGGGGGTCATTGAAATAAACCGAACAATTTTAAATAAGAGCATTTTTTTTTTCAAAAATGTATAACACCCAAGATGTGGACAATATTTCGGGATGTAAATAATGTAGATAATAACGACTGTGATTGATTAATTGATTTTAATGCCATGACAAATTGCGAAGGATTATTTTATAGTTATATGTTGCTTTTAGCACATGGACCTATTTATTAGTAATAATTCTTAAGCAAATATATTTGACTCATTGATGGAACCCTAAGTTAGAGTCAGGGGTGAATTGGGAGAAATGACAATGAAAGAGTACTCCACTCTCTCCACATCTCTAGAACTGGAACATTAACATCCTTTGCATTTTAGAGAGGATCTTTCCTCTCTGCAGTGGATTGAATTATGTTATACGTTCTGCTTACAGAGTATTCGAGAAGGTATAGAAATGCGATACGCTTTTAATAATCAAAAAGGCCTTTCTCTGGTTTGCACTGTTTTAGTTTCATATTTTTGTTCAAGTCCTTCAGTTTACGGTCTTTTTCTAATTACTATTTGCCTACATTCTAAAATCTTACAACATTACTTAATTTTCCTTTTTATCATCTTTTTAATTCATCTTACGTATCCCTTTATTTTCCTTATTTCGCTACTTTTCACATCATTATCCTTATTTATTCATAAGCAACCTTCGGCTCGTCTTATTGTGTATATGGCAAAGAATGTGAACACAATGAAAGTCCATGCTTATGTCCTTAAATGTCCTTTGTTGACAAATGGACGTGGATAGGCTTCTGCATCCAATTAATTGAAACAAGAAGGAGGCAATTTATCTTTCAGAATTTGATTAGCTTTGCTCACAGGGCTGCTTTTACAATCACATCGGAGGGATCTTTTGTGAATATGAGTCAATAGAGGTCGATGAGAGAGGAATAACTGTAAGCAGAACGTGAAGCATAAGAACGTCAACCACCATTCACTAATTATCGAAATGTGGAATCAAATATTTAGGAATGATCCTTTAAAACAAAAAGGATACTAATAAAAAGAAGACAAATAAAAACATGATAAAACAGCATCTTTTATTGTTAGGTAAATACAAAAAATGGACCATTCTATGCGTAGAAACATGACGTTATTATACATGGGTGTGTCTCCATGGCGTAGTAACAAAAGTGCTGAACTGCAAGTTCGAACTGGAGTCACACTATTAAGTTCACTTTCAAACTGATACCTTTTGTAAAGGCATGAAACTATTTTTCCCCTCCCAGCTATGAGTTAAATAGTAAGTAAAAAGTAAAGTTGGCGACCGTAGTCTAGTCTGACCAGAAGGCTCCCTTTTCAATAGTTACTACACAGAGATGTAGGTGGGCGCTAACTGGTATATTCCTACAATAATGGCTTTCCCATTAAATAACCCACCAAAGATAATATGCAATTAATCAAAGAGTCGTAACATTCTCTCTTTCTCTCTCTATCTCTCTCTCTATATATATATATAGTTGTAAGTTGGCGACCGTTGTCGAGGGCTAACCGATAGCTCCCTTTTCAATAGCTACTACACCGAGGTGTAGGGAAGGGCGCAACTCCTTTCCCTGGATTGCTTCATTTTACCCTTGAAACCTACCTTATAATTTTAAGTGTTAAGCAAGGAGGTATCAAGTACCACTTTTTGAGTCTTGGGTATGACTCGACCTGAGATTGAATATATATATATATATATATATATATATATATATATATATATTAGCTGTAACCGGCTACGCGTTGCTGTGGCTCAGTTTGTTTAAATGGGAAAAAAAGAGAAAATGCATGTTTCTAATATGTTTAATTTTCGAATACTTGTGGATACACAATATTCTTGGTAGTTCCAGTTTCCGTGTAGATAAAGAGATTGTCTGGATTGCCGACCCTGGAATAGGCAACATATAATTGCCCATGTGAGCAGCAATCAGTGTGTAAATATAAGCCACACAATTCTAAAGATTGTCCCTGTGCTTTATTGATCGTGATTGCAAATGCCGATAGAATTGGGAATCGCACTCTCTTAAATTGAAATGACATATCTGTTGAAATCATAAAATTCGCGGTATGAGGATATCTTCACCTTTGAAAGGCCCAGTCAAAATTTTTGCTTCTATGATGTTGGTCATTGATTTTTTTACTGAAAGACGTGTGCCATCAAAAAGCTTGGGCTGGTTAATATTTCGCAACATGATAATTGGCACACTATAAAATATTTATTAAACAACAAAATAAATGGGATATCAATAGTGAAGAAAAAATTTAAGAATAAGTTTTTAGAATAAAAGAAATTTACTTACTGCTGAACCAACGAAATATGGCTTAAAGTTTATTAACGAAAGAAAATTTTTAAAGGAATGTCTTTCGTTGAAGATAAACAAAAAAAGAAAAAGAAAATAAAATATTTAGTAAACAATTTGTTACTACTGAACTGACGAAATATGGTTTAAATTTTAGTGTCTTGTTGATAATAATAAACGAAAGAAATAAGAGAAAAAATATCATATTGAAAAAATTAAATAAAATATTTAGTAAACAATTCGTTACTTCTGAACCAACGAAATATGGTTTAAGAAAGAAAACTTTTGAATAGAGGTCTTTCGTTTAATTTAAACACAAAAACATGTTTTGTAAATAATTCGTTAGAATAAAAAAATACCTACTACTGAACCAACGAAAAAAGGTTTAAAGTTTAGTGTCTCTGTTTAATTCAACCAAAAAAAAAGAGACGAAGCAGAAAATTAAGTCACGCGTAAAATTCTTTGAAACGGAAGTTATGTTTTCGCGTTCGGCTTTTTCCGGAGAAAAACCACTTATTAAATTATCTTTTTTAATTATTGTAATATTTTTGGAAAATAAGTACATAAAAACTCTCCTGAATTCGAATAAAATGCTCTCTGAGAATTTTAAACAAATTAGTGCTATAAAACTGGAGATTATCGGTTAGTAACAAACATTTACATTTTTTTTATATAGATATATATATAGTGTACGTGTTGCTATGTTCTTTTGTTCCTTTAGACATTGTCTATTGAAGAAACGAGCAAAACATTCTGACTTGGAATCTGTGATGTACTCATTTGCTTCTTATTTGTCTCTATTTTAATCATTTTAGGGTTTTCACTTTTTCTTGTATCAATTTGACCTTCATGATTTTTTCCTTATAAATATATCTGCCGGATGCGTAATAATATACCTTTTTAAGAAATGTTTTTTAGTTTATGACAGTTTAATTGTTATGAATGTATATGCCAGTCAGATGACGTTTCCACAGCTGTACTCCAGTGCATTACGGCGTAAATAAGAGCAGAGGAAAGTTAATACACGTCGGAATATCTTTGGCATTAGATTAAATCTAAACTCAAAAAAGGAGTTTAAAATTACGAGCAATTTCTGTAACTTGTTTGTTTAAAGAATGATTGATTTTATTGGCAGTTTGGTCATTTCCTTAATGGATAAAGACGCACACTTTTGGAAACAAATCTGAAAAAATGTAGATTGATTTGAAGATGTCGTTGCTGGAGACATTTGTTGGGAGTTGATGATGATGTTTTAGTTTCAAGTGACGAAATAGTGGTAGAATAATAAAATAAGTGTTGCAAGCGGAAGAAAAATCGATTTAAAGCAGCTTTTTTCACACCGATTTTCTCTCGATAGGTTGCGTGTTTATTTTTCCCTCTTTCCTCCTATTTATTTTTGAATATTTTTTTAACTTTCCAGAGGACCCAACCAAGTAATGAATGACCTCTTTGCAAATATTATTGAATCCTTTCGTTTTTGAATAAGGGAATGGTTCATGTTAAATTGTAGGATTAATATGGTTGTAACGTTCTTTAGGATGCTAAGAAATTGTGTGCGCTAATTCGAATATACAAGGAATGTATCAAATCTAAAGTTATATATTATTTCGATCTAAAATTTTACATTTGTATGAAATCGTTCTTACCGGTGGAAATTTTATAAAATAATGAAATACGAGGCATCTAGATTGCTATATCGATAATTCATTGCCAATTCTCGAGAATTTTAACCAGAGGTTTTGGGGGAAACACATCATTTTGCAAGGGTAATAGGTTTTATATTCATCGGAAGTTTTGTTTGTTAAAAAGATGTCTCAAAAAGAAAAGAATATCAAATTACCTTTTCAAATAAAAACTAAATGCGTCACGCATTTGCGTTACATTTAGGATAGTGGTCCCTTATGATACTTCTAATTAAGAAGAAAATGATTCTAATTACTAATTGATAGTTATTTCCCCAATATCCAGAAGCCGTGGAGTACAAAAAAACGTTGTGTTCCAACTGTAACCTCATATAATTATCATGTCGTAGTAAAATTAACTGGAGATAGCTTTATTTTCAAGTCAGATGATTTTATTTTCATTGCTTTTAATAAGATATCTATAGGATGGAATTTGGTTGCAAAGTATATGCAAAGTTAAAACGAGTATTCCACAGATGGAGAAAAAAAAATCGAGCGGACTTGGCAATAATTTCAATGAACAGGTTGTCCACATACCCCAGATTTCCATAACTGTAGCCTCATATATATATATATATATATGTGTGTGTGTGTGTGTGTGTGTGTGTGTGTGTGTGTGTGTTTGTTTGTTTGTGTGTGTGTGTGTGTGTGTGTGTGTGTGTTATAAAATGATAGTATTGAAAATATAGACAGAAAAATGTCCATTATTTTTTAAGAACAATATTCAGTAGATATCAAATATAAAACATCACAATTTGATTTTCCCTGAATGTCAATCCTCACATAGACAACAACATTTAGTAAATAAGAAAGTAAATTAGTCTTCCATTCAAATATTTTCGTTTAAATATGTTACTTTCACGTGACGTAAGCAGCCATGGGGAACACATACAGTTTAAAACGCTTACGCCCAGGTTTTAAGACTTTACTCCGTGAGTTAGTTCCCTTCAGAGAATTCTCTAATGTACAATATCGCCAAAAAACGCAATCAACGGGATTTTGAATCCTCATTGCATGAGGGGGAAGTTCCTGTGTCATTGTGGCTAGTTTTCAATATCGTAATGAGTTATTGTATGTGTGCGATCCGAATAAGATATTCTGCTTGATTTGAAGCTTTATTTTACTTTATCTTTTAATTCGGATATTTGAACCATATCCACAATTAACGCTATGTGCGAAATGGACGTATAATGTTCATTACGATAGAACATCGGAATCTCGGAATTCGAAAACACGTAACGACTTCTTGTTCAGGTACGAAACCTTTTTATTAACTTTGAGTTAAAGGTTTCGACGTAAGGAGGAGAGACACAATCTTCTATGCTGTCTAATTCATTTGGCCCCCATCTCGTGCGGCCCCCATAGGGCGCACGTTCGCCTCGCGTCTGCGAGCTCCAAAAGTCGACCGTCTTCGTCCGGTGTCTAATCTCAACTCTAGCTTTCTTCAAATTTCACACAAACCTCCGCGCGCTTCCGGTGCGTGACGTCACCCGCACCCTGTCACACCGTTTCGTCTCGGACTATTATGACCTAGAGTGATACCTCTACCCGCCTGCGCGAGCCCGCGTTAACACCTGCCTCAATGTTGCACCTAACTAACCCATGTGCAGAGCCGAAAGGTTCTCAGCCTAACTAAACTCAAAGGCATGAACAGAAACCCCTTGGCTATTATATAAAATATTTAGACAACATTTTCCAAATCGGATTACGTCGATTCTGGAAGAATAATTTGTCATCGTAAAACCTTGGTTTCGAAGACGTTTGTGTTGTTTTTATTAAAAAAAAAAAAAAAAAAAAACGTCCTGTTCAATCTTCATCCCTTTTTTTACAGTCACTTCATATACCATAACTTTACTTCTGTTTTCATATAAAGGATATTCACTCTTTTGTCTGCAACTACAGAGAAACTCTCTAGTAATGAATCTATTAATTTTTGTGGTAATCGCTGGTTGGTGTTTCATGGAATATAAACACTTGTGAATTATTACATGCCAAATCCAGTTTTTATATATGACTTGTATGTGAATATTTTGTTGATGACTATTTGTTGAGTTGTTTGAGCTCAATTGTCAACGCACAATTTTATGATTTCAAGTCTTCGAATCTAACGCTAATAATTCTATTTATTAGCATTCCTATGTAATATAAATAATCTTAGCAGAGCTGCATAGTTTCGAAAAATAAATGATAATAATGATTCTTAGTAAATGAACAGTTTTATTTTACCCACAGATGGAACCTTAACAGAGAAAAAAAAGTCAGGCTCGAGCGGACTTGGCAATAATTTCAATGAACGGGTTGTCCATATACCCCAGATTTCCATAACTGTAGCCTCATTATCAGATGCATTTCAATGTCATATCCAGAAAATTCGTTGGGATGGTGGGATGTTACCCCTCTGCAGTGGTGCAACCAGCTTATTTTACAGCCCAAGCCGACGGTGTGGTTTGTTGTTATGTCTTACGATAATTTTTCATACATTAGTCGTGTACCATCAACAGATTTTTATTTTATTTTTCATAAAAATGAAAAAATATTATCACAGTGAAGGTGCATAAAAAAACTGAGAGATGAGAATACTATATATATATATATATATAAAGTAAAATTTAAACCTATGAATAAATGGGGTTTTTAAAACTTTTTAAAGAGCACCATTAAAACATTGGAAAAAGGGACAGTCCTAACAAGACCTCTGACAGACATAACTAACCATTTCACGATATGAAAATCGATTGTCAGACCATTGGCAATAAAAGAAAGAAAAGCTGTTTCAGTGGAAGTGCATTGAAAATGCACTAACACATGAGACACTTCCTGTCAATTTACGGCTAGCTTTCTACCATAAAGCCTTCGTGTTCAAAATATCAATACTTCATGAATTAGGGATGATAAAAGACAACTAACAAGAACACATTCTCAAAAGTTAACAGATACGGGACATATATAAAAGAAATAACAATTAGCAGGAATATATCGCAAGATACTATATCTTCCTTGTGTCACATGTGGACTTCGTTATTACAAAAGAAAATAACATAACCAGTGAAGGTATCCCTATTGCGAAATATTTCAGTTGGTTTTTCCATATTTCCTTTGCTAGTTCAGTTGAATCTTTATATATATATATATGTAGAGATAGAGAGAGACAGACAGACAGACAGACAGACAGAGAAAGAGAGAAGGAGAGGGTTTTAATTTGGTTTAGTTTGGTCTCTTTATTTTAATGGAGTATCAACTTTCGTTAGTTATTCAATGCGAAAGTTATCCTTGCAGGACAATAGTTGTACTATTTGACCCAAAGCTGGAGGAAATCAGGAGTTTTATACATTTCTCTTGGACATTAGTCCGAAATTAAACGCAATAGTGCAAATGGAGTTAGAACTCACTTACTACGATGTCCCAGTCCAGCATATCAGCCACTACTCCATGGAGTCTGCCAAAGAGAGAGAAAGAGAGAGAAAGAGAGAAGGACAGACAGAGACAGACAAAGCTACAGTCAGAGAAATAGAGATAAGTGAGTGATAATATTCTACCATCAAAGAGTACAATTCTTATAAGACCTTTTACCAATAATTATTGTTCTGAATATATATCCCCATTTGAATTGATGGAGGTTAATGTAAATGGCAAAGCTACTTTTAGCTTGTTTAAAAGTAAGATTTTTTAGTAAGTAGTCGTCCCAGTTATCAGATGTTGGAGAACAAAACCGAAGCTTTTAAGCCGTTTATTTATATTTGAATAAAACTTATAGATTCTGCTTTTATGAACATTTACTAGATTTGTATATTTGTATTTTCTGACATCGCACAGGTAGCTTGTGGGAGGAACCCATTAATTTCAACACAAGAATTGCTCTCTCTCTCTCTCTCTCTTGCCCTCTCTCTCTCTCTCTCTCTCTTGCCCTCTCTCTCTCTCTCTCTCTCTCTCTCTCTCTTTCACTTGGGAAACATTTTGATCTGACAGTTTGAACACGCATTCACAATTGTGGTGTTGTTGTTTTTTTTACTTCCTATCGTTTTCCAAAATTTCTAAAATTTAGTTTCGAGCGGGTATTTCCTGAATTTAGGAAATAAAAAATTCGGTCGAAAAAATGTTAATATTGTGACTATGGAAATTATTACACTTGCACAACCCTGAGTTTCGTCAAAATTCGCTTTTCTGAAATAATAAGGATGCTAACCAAAATGAATTCAAAATTGGCACCAACGAATTCAGTTGATTATTGACATTAAAATAAGCCATTTTTTTTCCATGGAAAATTCCTTTTTTTCTTGTTTTTTTTTCTTTTAAAATATCCCGACGTCCCTAAGTTGTTTTGCTCAGTCGGTCGGCTAGGGTTGTAGAATACACCAACTGCACCGCTGCAGAGAGGTAAGAACCCACCTCAGCGAGTCTCCTCGATATGATACTAAACCATCTTATGTTGAGGTTCCAGTAATGCTGGAGAATGTGAAGTACCCCTTTATTGCCATGGCTCCCAGGTCCACTATGGCTCAGTTTAGTAGCACCTGATAGGGTCCTATCTATTGGTCAAATAGAACTGAAGTGTGAACTTATGCAAAAGTGAATTTATTAAAATAGAATTGTTTTTGACATTGAAACTCTACTTAAGCTAAACTGAATTGTTTGAAATAGAACTGTTTTGACATTTAACTGTGTGTTGACAACTGAATCGTTTGAATTAGAGTTATTTGACTATACTGAATAGCTTTAAATAGATTTTTTTTTACAATTAAAATGTATACTCATACTAAACTGAATTGTTTGAAATTGAACTGATTATTTGTATAAAAATGGATTTGGCGTTAGATAACCAGAAAAGGTTGATATACCAAAAAATCCCTCAAAAAAACAATTGCCCACTCGGCTGGAGCTGCAGAATACACCGACTACTTCTCTGCAGAAGGGTATGACCCCCACAACGAGTGTCCTGATATGACACTGAACAATCTGAGAGTGAGGTTCCAGTGAGAAATGCGTTGTACACTTTCATTGCCATGGCTCCTAGGTCTACTGTGTCCCGCAGTGGTAGCACTTGATAGGGTCTTATCTAAGGGTCAAATAGAACAAAACCTTAGTTTCTTGAGTTTCCTGTCTTTTGCATTTAAACTGCGTACTTATGCTAAACTGAAATATCTAAAATAATACTAGTTTTACATTTAACTCTGTATATTGGCCAATAGGCTCGGGTTGTAGAATACACCGACTGCGTCACTGCAGAAGAGTAAAACCTCCACCAACAAGTGACCTGGATATGGCTCTAAAAAACCTGATGGTGAGGTTCCTATGATGCTGGAGCTATGGGGAATGCAGTGTACCCCTTCATTGCCATCACTTCAAGGTCCACTCTGGCACAAAGTAATCACACTTGATAGGGCCCTATCTATGGGTTAAATTGTTTAGACATTGAAAATGTACTTACGCTAAACTGAATTGTTTAATATAGAACTGTTTTGACATTTAACTGTGTGGACAAAAACTATACGTACACTAAACTTAATCGTTGCCCAGTCGGCTGGGGCTGTAGAATAAACCGATTGCACTTCTGCAGAGGTGCAAGCCCCCCACCGCAATGAGTATCATGGTAATAACACTAAACAATCTGATGGTGAGTTTTCAGTGATGCTGGTGATTTGGGGAATGCGGAGTACCCTTTCAATGCCATTGTTAACAGGTCCACTCTGGCCCGGAATGGTGGCACCTGGTATGGTCATGTTAATGGGTTGAATAGAACTAAACTGCATACTTATGCTAAACTTAATTGTTTAAAAAAGAACTTTTTTGATATTTAGCAGTGTGTAAACAAAATCTATACTGATAAAGAACTGAATTGGCTGAATCAGAACTGTTTGATGAAATTGAATGGATTAAAAAGATTTTGACAATTAAACTGTGTACTCTGGCTAAACTGAATCTTTGGAAATAGAACAGATTATGCGCATGAAAATGGATTCGGCATTGAATAAACTACAAATGTTGGTATGCCATAAAACCAACACCCAACTAAACTGAATTGTTTGAATTAGAACTGTTTGATTTAACTGAATAGCTTGAAATAGAAATTTTTAACAACTAAACTCTATACGCATGCTAAACTGAATCCTTTGAAATGGAACTGATTATTTGTATAATGTATTTGGGGTTTGGGCGTTAAATAACCTAGTTATATTATATTCCGGACTCACACGCATATTCTGGTGGTCACATCTTCCCCAAGCCTACCGTTTAAACTCACACTCCCCCAAGCCTACCTTAAACTCCCACTCCCACGCACATTCTCCTGGTCACATCTTCAGTCTGCCATCTTCACAATGCACACTCCATTCTAGCATGCTACCCACAAAATTTAAGCGGCATTTCGCGCATCCAGTTTACTTTAGGTAACAGGTGCATTTACTGTTATTTTTCTTCCAAGTGTTTGATTTTCTTCTAACATGGCACCTACGCGATTTACGTGGTATTTCAAAGGGGTCTTCAAATCAATATCTAACACACAGAGTTATCAGGTGCTAAAGGTTTAGTTGGCCGTATACCTTTTATTTTGGGGTATCCTCGTGCTGTTATGGTTACAGCGCTTGACCGCGGAATCTTAGTAAGCGAGTTTGAACTCCAGTCGCACGATTACGTTCACTTTCGAACAAATACCCTTGGAAAAGGTATGAACCACCTAATCCTCCCACCTATAGGTTAAGTAGTACCACTAAAATTCTTCCAAAACGATGGATTTGGCATTAAATAACCCAAGAAGGTTGATATGCCATTAAAGAAAGCTTGTATTTTATTTTATACTTGCATGTGTATTTAATAAGCTCACTATACATCTTTCAATTTGAATTTAATAAGCTCACTATACATCTTTCCTGTCATTTATACCCACGAACACTAACACGCATATATATTATATATAGACTCTTAAAATTCTTTTTCTGACCGACCATTTAGGATATTCGTTTGGTTTGGGATCAGATTGGGTTTTGGTGATGTTTAGTCGGTCGAGATGGCTTGACGTGTTCGGTGGGTGAGACTAATCAATTACTTAAGCCGAAGGGGGCCGTCCCTCCAAGCTCTAACTCACCTCGGTGGGGCTAAGTTTATTGTCTGGCGCATGAGGAGAACCTTTTTAGGAGAGTACCGACAGGGCACGAGGTATTTTTCTACTTGCCAGATGTGTCTGGGCTACGGTGCTGTTCCTGGACCCACCTCAAATTCGGCCTTATGCAATAATCACCCGTTTGGTGGTACATCCGACAACTAACTATCTCTCTCTCTCTCTCTCTCTCTATATATATATATATATATATATATATATATATATATGCCTAGGTAATTGATCAGATTATCGTGTACATTCTGATGTCGTTTATCTCTAATTATTTTAACCCTTAAACGCCAATCAGATCTGATGAGAGATGTCAGTATTGTCTCATTTTTCTCTGTTCTGGTCATTCGGAACGGGAATCATCTCCCGGGTAAAATCCTAGATTAAACAGTATCTTTATGAATCTTCGCTAACTTGGTAAATGTTTTTGTCACATTGCTTTACTATTTGACAGATTGCTTTGGGTTTCGCCTCACAATTTAATCACATACATCTACTTGATATTTCTGCTTTTCAGTTGCCATTTTCCCGGCACATGAACTCAAATTCAGCAAGATTAACTAGAATTGTTTTCGCACGTGTTCATATTCAACATTGATAAACTGGTTTAGATCTGTTACCAATCTAAAAAAATATCGTTCTCATTTCTTCCGAGACAAATCTCATAATATAAATATTTTCTCCATTCATGAGAGCGTTATATTTAAAAGTCTAGAAATAATTTGGCAACTGGATCACTTCGATCAATCCTGTAGCCAGCCTTGCTTGCCAACAAAAATCAATTTGCGATGCTTTTTTTCTTGATTGAAAATTCTGGAATTATACGATATCTACATGAAATATTATGCATTATAACATCATTACACACACTTAAACAAGATCAACAAAGAAAATAGCACATTTCGGTTTTATTGAGGAAATTATATATAGTTTTCAAATTCATATCTATGTATCTCTCTCTCTCTCTCTCTCTCTCTCTATATATATATATATATATATATATATATATATATGATAGGTTTTGTTGCAGTAATACAGGATTCGCACAAATATATGCACTTATAAATATATATGTAAATTTCAGTGAAGGAAAATAGATGAAAGTTGCCTTCTATAGAACTATTGTTATCAGGATAATGTCAAGACTCATAGAGAAGAACTTAATGCCAGAAACGATATGCCACTAATATAAAGTCGTGCAAAACTCAGTTATGCTGCAACTATGCAACAAAGAAATGGAATATATATCCACGATAAGCGTTTAGAATAACATTGTCATGTCAGACAACAATGCAGGCTATTTCAGTAACATTGGTCACCTGTCAATAACAGCGTAAATCACATACTGAGATTGTAAATCGATTGAAGGCATTCGGAATCAAAAGGACCCTATAATATACATGTTACTTTTAATTATAGATACGAGCTTAGAGTTATAAAAAGTAGTTGTTTGAGTTTTAATAACGTTGAATGGTGTCTCAACTTTTCATTGACATTATCATCTCTTTATACAATACTAATTAACATCATTGAATTAATGATTTATTATTAAGATCTTATACTTTGAATTCGCAGGTGAATTTAATAGAAATTCTATTCTCGTACACACTAAATGTTTTATTGATAGTTTGATGACTACATCATTGAATTAATGTTTCATTAAAGGAATGATGTGAATAGAACAAAGAATTATACAAAGAGACTTCATCTTTATCTGGAATTCTCATGATTGAATTGAAAACCAATAGGCTTATGGTATTGTAAAATACTGCTGGCGCTCGTGGTGTAATGGATACCGTTGTAGGAAATGGACATGGCGTCCAGAGTTCAAATCATGAACGACGCTCTTTGCATTTCACATAGCACTAAAACCCTTGGGAAAGGTATCGAACTACATACAGCTACGGGTAAAATAGTAGGGCAGACTGACTCTAACGCTTTGGTATGGTAATCTGTCTAGAAGGAAAACTCTGAATTCAAACCTGTTTAACATCACATAAAAAAATGACATTGAGTTGTATTCTACTCGTGTGGAGGGGGTTAATAAATACATACCGTTGGGGAGCTTTGGGTTAGTTTTAATAATGCACTGTTGCCAAAACCTGACCCGATCCCGCTAAAACACACACACACAAGTAAAATATACAGAATGTAACAAAAGAAATTGGCAGACTCATGAAAATCATAGGAAAAATTACTATCACTAGAACTATTAATAAATATGTCAGCAATAATCATTGGTATTAAGAAAACTACTGAAATTAGCATCATCAATAGGTAATATGAACGCAATAATATGAAAGTAATACAATGCACAACATGCTATAAAACTAGACTTTAAAGAACCTGGTTGGATAAAATAAATACATTAACTGCTGAAGTATAGAGAAAACTAAATAAAAAAATTGCCTTCGATCATCCGGATATTATTTGACAACAAAATAATGAAAACATCGTTTATTATTTTAGATCAATGCAATTTAGAAATTGATTTTATTTTTTAAAAGCTCTTATTGGCAACTTAGGAAATAAATTCTAGTTGTTAGAACCCTAAGCCGTCCATATCAATAATCTAACTTCCGAGCTCCGACTGAGTTGTCATTTTCTTAGCTAGTTGGCGCGATTAACATTATGGTTATCGTCATAGGAAATGGATTCAACAATCTGAGTTCAAATCTTGGATGAAACTGCTTGCAATTTTCTTCGCATGGAAAACGTATGGGTCCATCTCTTCTCTCTTCAGATAGGAGTAAAAGATAAGACATGCTAAGTTTTCTAGCCTTGTTAAGGCAACCAGTCACGATGGAGGAAAACTCTAAATTTAAAACAGTAATACTCCACTGTCAATTTAAGAATTGCTCGACAATTGTTCACCCAAACATATATTCTAAAATGATAAAAGAACTTATAATGAAGCCTTGAATAACATTAATTTCCATCAAAGACCTGTTTGTGACGACACTATGAATAGAAACATCAGTTTTATGAATAATATCTATGGAAGGTATAAGACCAATAACAATAATTATCATATTAGAAATATTAATTATTGAAACAAAAAAAAGAAAATGAAAGATAACATATTTTAACCGTCCTTTATGCAAAGTTTTCAATATCAATAGAGGAATAACGGTAAAACTTTGTCGAAAATTGTTCGACATCTGAAGAAACAAACCTTTTATTAAAAGAGTATTGAAATAAATTTATAATGGGTTACATCAATTAACTTTTACTGTATATATATATATATATATATATATATATATATATATATATATATATTCTGACCGCTCCGGCTGTTGAATGTTCTAATTGCATCAATGGCAAGACAATATATAAACCACTAAACTTATTCACTTCTGTTGGCGCATTCGTTTAAGATTAAACATTTTTTTTTGTTTTATCGGTGAATGGTTTTCTTTATATAAATATATATATATATATATATATATATATATATATATATATATAGAAAATACTTAGTCTAGTTAAACCGGAGTTAGGAGTAATTCCATCAGGACAAGAAAATATTCGTGAATATTTAGATCTTCCTGGTAAAGAGCTCAATGTATCAATTATACAGAGCAATATTTTCATTAAGAAAAAACAACGAAACCAATCACAAAGGATTATAAATTTATTTCAATCCTGTTTTACGCATTTTTGAAATTTTCAAAAACACGAAAAAAAATTAACAGGACTTCATCAGATCAATTAGATAAAAAAACTGGAGTAGACACATGAGAGTGGGAGGGGATAGAAAAGTGAGAGGGGATAGAAGAGGGGTGAAGAGTTATCTCTTCATTGAGCCCACTTCCGTTTTAAATTTAAATTTACGGTTGGCAATGTAGTACATTTATTTTAAAACAATTTTTTTAAAAAATTTTTTCTATAGACTTAAATTACAGATATTTCTAATTAGATTTAAATTTTAATTAATAATCTCACGTAAAGATGCAGTAATAGATATATTAAAACAAAAACAAATATTTAATTTACTTAAATATTTTAAAATTTCAAAAATTTCAAAATATCAGTCACATTTTTTATGCTTAGTACATATATATTATATGCTATTTCATAATTTTCTATCTAATAATTTATTATAATTATTCTCAAAATTAAACCTCATTCTCAAATAAATTTATGCTTTATAAAAAAATTTTTTTACTTAATTATTTATAGTTTAAATTTGGCCCTATGTCTACACCTGGCTATTAGTTCATTTCTCTTATTTAGTAAAATTTTTGGCTCAGGAAAAAGCAAAATGTGGATCTTTTCTTCAAGACATAGATTGCACCTACTATCGAAAGATTTTGGGGTACTAGATCTTTTCAATATGGACCATTGAATGTCAGGGGTTAACCCTTTATTTTTTAATCCCCAATAATGTTTTGATAGAGCAGTTTGATTTTTTTGATGCTCATGGGAAAAGATGTCACTTTAGATCTATCTAATAATTCCTATAAACCTTTTATAAAACCCAATCAGAACCCATCGTACATTAATGTTAATTCAAATCACCCTAAAAATATAATCAAGCAAATCCCAAAAGCAGTAAATTTAAGAATAGGTAAGCTATCTGCAAATGAAAAGATTTTCAAAGAGAGTAGTAAAAGATATATAGAAGCCCTTAAAAATAGTGGTTTTAATGAGGATTTTAGGTATTTAAAACAAAATATAACAACTGAATTTACTAAAGAAAATAATAATTATGTTCAAAAAAATAGAAAAAGGAAAATTATATGGTTTAACCCCCCTTTTTGTAAACTAGCCAATATAGATGTAGGTAAATATTTTTTGAGACTGATAGATAAACATTTTAAACAAGATAATATATTGCATAAAATATTTAATAGGAAAACCTTGAAAATAAGTTATTCTTGCACTAATAATATTTCTCAAATAATAAATAGCCATAATAATAAATTAATTAATAAATTTCATAACCAAGTAAATAATAATAACATTAATAGTAAAAAAATAGAATGTAATTGTAAATCTCAAAGTGATTGTCCAATGAATGGTTTGTGTAGTTTAGATAATGTAGTATACCAAGCTATTATTTATCCAAAAGAGGACATAAGTGATAAGAAATATTATATTGGCGTTTCTTCTACTAATTTCAAGATTAGATATGGAAATCATAAATATTCCTTTTCCCATGAGCATCAAAAAAATCAAACTGCTCTATCAAAACATTATTGGGGATTAAAAAATAAAGGGTTAACCCCTGACATTCAATGGTCCATATTGAAAAGATCTAGTACCCCAAAATCTTTCGATAGTAGGTGCAATCTATGTCTTGAAGAAAAGATCCACATTTTGCTTTTTCCTGAGCCAAAAATTTTACTAAATAAGAGAAATGAACTAATAGCCAGGTGTAGACATAGGGCCAAATTTAAACTATAAATAATTAAGTAAAAAAATTTTTTTATAAAGCATAAATTTATTTGAGAATGAGGTTTAATTTTGAGAATAATTATAATAAATTATTAGATAGAAAATTATGAAATAGCATATAATATATATGTACTAAGCATAAAAAATGTGACTGATATTTTGAAATTTTTGAAATTTTAAAATATTTAAGTAAATTAAATATTTGTTTTTGTTTTAATATATCTATTACTGCATCTTTACGTGAGATTATTAATTAAAATTTAAATCTAATTAGAAATATCTGTAATTTAAGTCTATAGAAAAAATTTTTTTAAAAAAATTGTTTTAAAATAAATGTACTACATTGCCAACCGTAAATTTAAATTTAAAACGGAAGTGGGCTCAATGAAGAGATAACTCTTCACCCCTCTTCTATCCCCTCTCACTTTTCTATCCCCTCCCACTCTCATGTGTCTACTCCAGTTTTTTTATCTAATTGATCTGATGAAGTCCTGTTAATTTTTTTTCGTGTTTTTGAAAATTTCAAAAATGCGTAACAGGATTGAAATAAATTTATAATCCTTTGTGATTGGTTTCGTTGTTTTTTCTTAATGAATATATATATATATATATATATATATATATATATGTATATATATTAAGATTATGTATGCATATTTTATCTATAATCTTAAATGAGTCGCATGCAACTATTATTTGAATTTTCCGGAATTAATCTTTTTAATTTTCAGTAATATTTAAGTTAGCGTTTAATTCGTTTTTTTTTAAGGAATACATAGACATCATATCAAAAAATAATAGATTACATTTTCACCCTAAAAATTTTCTAGATTAAAAAATATGATAAAATATATTTAAGAATTACTAAAATAAGAAATTATTTTAATCAATTTTTTTTTTAATTTCAAAATCTATTCTCGCTGGAAGCAAGAACACCCAAATAATTTTTTCTTGTAACATCTGATGATGGTCATTACAACCAGAAATAAATTTATAATGACACCAAAGAAGTGATTTTTTTATATAAAAATAATTTTTTGCCTCTGCGCATTGAATTTCAATGTATCTTTAATCCTGAATTAATTATACGTCGACAGCCTTTGACATTGAGGAGCCAAATTCGATACTCCAACCAATTGGATTTTCTGCTCCGATGATATATATATATATATATATATATATATATATACACACACACACATATATATATATATATATATATATATATATATATATATATATATATATTGTCCATATATTACGTCTGCATTTTCATTTTAAAAACTGAAACTGAAAAGCAAAAAATGAAAAAAATAGCAAACAATTTACAAGTTTCTGTTTTCTCAAATATCTATGCATTGAACTTTTAAAAAAACATAACAGAAAGAATTCTTCAAGCGGAAATATCACCAAAATTTAATTAATTGTGCTTATTATTTGGTGATTTTTCCTATCGGATATTTTATTTTGAATGATTTTTTCATATCAATTAAAAATTAAATCATTCCTTAAGATTGTAGAGATGTATTTTTGTCGATATAATGAATGCATAAAAATGCATCTCTCACTTTTTCTTTTTTTGCTATCTCACTGTCTTAATCGTTATCAGTACATATATGCAAATAGTTACACGCACGCACGCATATATATATATATATATATATATATATATATATATATATATATATATATATATATATATGTATATAGCCATAAATTGTTTGTTTAATTTTTATCTCAAAAAAGAATTGATAGAGAAGTCAGTTGAGTAACTTTCTATATTTGACCTTTGATCTGATATCTAATATCTACCTGCATATAGATTCATTTGCAAGTAAAGCTTTTTTCCCCAGAAATATTCCTCATGGTTTTATTTTTCCATTTTCACTTGAAATTCGTTGTAGGGAGTTACAATCTATGCTCTACTGTTTTCATATAAAAAAAAACAAAAAAACAATGCGCTTTTTGTTTTATATTGGATTTTTTAGTGGGGAGTGTAGTGGGGGCATTTTTATCCGTCACATACTTTTAAACTTGATACAGCATTTCTGAATTTAGAGTTACCCGGAAAAAGTTGAATACATTATCAAATTGTTAAAGAGACTTCCTCCTGAGATTGCCTGAATTACCTTGCAACCCTGCCAGAGTGTTTGAATTCCTAATTTTTATGCTCCTAATCCCGCTGAACATTCAAGAGCTAAAGAACCCAGTCTACCTTACGATTTTTCTAAATGTGGGGATTGGGGAGAAGAAAAGGATCAATGCCTTTGTCAATAGTATCAACGCTACGGGAAACACAAACATCCCAGTCCATTTTTACGAGGATAAAAAGGATCTGCCAACCTCATCTCCGAATATTTATCATTTTTTAAAGCAAAGGCATTTTTGATATGAAGTTATACTTATCAACATGGTTGCAAAATGAGAGCATTATAGTATCTTTTTTCAAAAAAGAACGTTGTATCTATCTATGATCAAGAGATTTATACAAAAAATAGATTGTAATCTGTCATATTGAAAAAAACCTGTAATGTTATTTCTACATTACTGGTGCTTATCTACCTTCACTGTCGGTTTAATGTTGAGTGCTGTGAGGAAAACAAGCATATAAAATTTACTCATGTTCGTTCGGCATTACCCTTGAGAGGCGCCTCAAGCAACACAGATTTTACCTCTTTTAGATGAGAGTGCAGGTATTGCAAAGGAAAAACGCCCCGTGAAACAAAACTCGATAATTTTTGAAACACCGGCACGACATGAAGATTCATATTTATGAATGGCTTGAAAACCAGTGAAACCGATAAGGTCTCATTGACACTTCTGTTCAGAAAAGAGTAAAACATTTTAATTAGAGTTTCTTGGTTTTCATAAATTGCAAATTTCGAAGATTAAGAAATGATATTCAATCCAAACGAATACATTACACAGTCATCATCTATCATTGTCTTTAATTGGAATCATTTTGAGATGAGGCTTCTTAATCTGAGAATTTTTTTTTTTTATTGCGGACTTTTTGTCCTCATCTTGGTAGTTTTTTTTTTTTTGTGTTGTTTCTTCTTTCACTACGTTTCGGCCAAATTTCACCTGAAGAAGGCCAGAGGTGAAATTTGTCCGCAACGTAGTGAAAGAAGAAACAACACAAAAAAAAAAAACTACCAAGATGAGGACAAAAGTCCGCAATAAATAAAAATTAATTCTCCGTCATCATCTAATTGCAAATTAGAGAGAATATTTGTTTCGTATTTAAGTTAAAGTATTCTAAGTGTATTACCCTCGTAAAAAATTCTCGCAAGGATTTGCCGTTCTTAATGCGCTCACACACACACACACACACACACACACACACATATATATATATATATATATATATATATACAAAATATCTTAGAAAAGGTATGAAGCCATTTTTCTACTCCCCAGTTATCGGTAAATAGTTATGTTGACTGAGTTCTATAATCTTGAATAGGAAGCCAGTCTTGGCGAAGGAAAAAACTCTATATTCAACCAAGCTTTACTTAACTGAAAAAGAAATTGATCATATGTTACATTCAGCCCATGGTAGATGTGTTGGCTAGGTACACCCACCCATATATATACAAATATGTCTTATCACCGTGGTCGTCAAGTAACGTCTAATTGATTTTTTTTATCAATTTTTTATCTTCCCAAGAAACATTTATAAGCATTTTACAAAAGTGTAAAAATCCCGCGTGATTTTTTCATCACTTTCACCTTTTACCTGGCCTCTGTTAGAAACCTGAATAAACTGTCTTCTGCAATTTTTCTCAGAACACTGAGGCTTTAAATACGTGGTTAAATCAAGTATCAGTTTTATTACTGAATAAATTCACCTGATCTATGACGATGTTTTCCAAAACCAATTCCTTAAAAAGTTAGTTCGCGACCGTAGTCGAGGGTGACCCAAAGGCTCCCTTTTCGATAGCTACTACACCGGGGTGTGGGGAACGGCGCTACTTTTTTCCCTGGGTTGTTCCATTTTACCCTCGAGCCTTACCTTATAATGCTGAGCGTTAATCAAGGTAGAATCAAGTACCGTTTGTTGAGTCTTTAGTATGACTCGACTTGGGATTGAATCCAGGTCTCTCGGGCCATTGGCAAACGAATTCGTGTAAACAACTAAATCAATGCTGTCTTTAAATTTAATTGCTTTGTAAATTGGTTGGTTATTTCTACGAAAATAATGGGACTTGAGCTCACGTTTCCTTTTGGTCTCGGCGAAGACTTAGTTATCCATAACAGCTTCTTTGCTTATTACACTTTAAGTCCTTTTACTTTAATATTTGATTTGATTCTCGCTATTTCTTATTGGTATAGAAATAATGACGTGGATGAGTTGAAATAAAAAGCAAGTAATTTTTTTAAAAAGGTAAAGTAAATATCAATCAGTTATAATTCGAATATGCATAAATCATTGTCCGCCCTCGAATGTAGAGTCACCGAGGTATAATGGATAGAGTGGTGGACTACGAATGCGAAGTAAGCGAGTTCGAACTCCAACTATTACGTTCACTTTCGGATTATCATTTGGAAAGATAGGAACCCCTTATTCCCCAGAGATAGGTTTAATATGATCTTTTCTGTTCTATGGCTTTTGCATTTGATAACCCACGAAGATTGATATAATATTAAACAGTAGTAGTGTACCGTCCGAGAAAATGAGACTCATAAAAATCTCTGATTACATAATCCGGCCAGAAATAAGATCTAGTGTTTATTAACAAAAACAAAACAACAACTTTTTAAGTGGAATTCTTGTCCCAGCGGATCACCGAGGGAAAAGAAAAAAATGAAGATATGCAATACATGAATTTTTCCGAACAACCTGAAAGGCTGAGAGACATGAATTTGGCGATGGTAACAATTGCAGTAGAGTGCTTAGAGCAGTTCTCAAAGACTTAGAAAAGCAATTGGAGGAAAAGGACATTTGAGGAACATCATCCTGACCATAGCATTGCTAATATTGGCTGGAATACACTGAAAAATCCTGGGACCTAAGTTGAGTAAGCTGTAGACTCATACTGGTGTAAAAAAAACTCGCAAGCAGTTAAATAATAATAATAATAATAATAATAATAATAATAATAATAATAATAATAATAATAATGTGATCGACTGGGAGTAGTGCAAGAAATTTAAATTTGATCATACGAACAAATGGTATATGTACAACCCAGCATCTATACTGAAGAATGCGACACATAAACTCCTATGGGATTTTGACATACAAACGGATCACCCATCTCAACCAGAAGACCAGACATTATAATGATAAATAAAAGCAAAAGAGAGAACTTGGAGAGTTCTGGATTTTTCTGTCTCGGCAGAACACAGAGTAAAATTGAAAGAAAAGGAAAAGAAGGATAAGTACTTTGGCCTTGCTAAATAATTGAATATGAACGTGACGATTATACCAATTGTAAATGGTGCTAGTGGTAAAATATACTTAGGATTACTATAGGGACTGAAGGACTTGGAAGAGGACAATTTAAGACCCTCCAAACTACTACATTATTGAGATCAGCCAAAATACTCAGAAGAGTCCTGGAAACTCGAGCAGATTTGCTGTCTCTCAAACTCCGGTGAAAGACAATAAGGTAACGCTGATGTGAAAAACTCATAAGAAGATAATAATAATAATAATAATGATAATTATTAACTAGAGAACTGAAAAAGCTGTGGAACATGAAAATAACGATTGTGTAAATTGTGATTGGAGCTTTAGGCACAATAACTAAAGGAGCATTAAAAGGCATGGAGAACTTGGAAGTTGGCGGACGGGTAGAGACTATTGAAACGACAGCATTGTTAAGAACGGCCAGAATTCTGAAACAAGTCCTGGGGACTTTAGGAGACTTGCTGTCACTCAAACTCCAGTGAAAAACCATCAGCTAACACTGATGTGAAAAACTCTAAAGGAGTATATAAACTATCAGCTAACACAAGTGGCAAAAGCTCTCATTCTGTTGAAGCAAAATTTGATCGTACGGAGAATAGTAAGTGTAAAGTATATGGAGACAATGAAAAATGAAACGGCAAATCAGGAAATAACCGAATGTTGTCAACTAGCATGAACATAATTCAAAAGTAGGTATGACTGGGTGGGAAAGGTAATACCCTGGGAATTGAGCAAATGATGAAAATTTCGTCGTACTGACAAATGGTGTATGCAAAAAGTAGAAGTTCCCCATGATGATTATGTTATATAGTCATCTACAGCATCACAGCGACACAATAATTAAACAGACGCAAGGACAAAGACGTTAGAAGAAAGGACGCAGGAATGAAGGACGCAGGAAGACTTCTTTATAAAATATCTTACCTCTCACTTTATTTGTAAGGTTTCGAAAAGGGTTACTCAAAGTTTGCGTGTGAGAGGTAGCTGGGGACCAAGCATTACTGAAATATTTTGACCCCGAAGTTATGGCCGTCAGCGTTGTGTCTTTTTCGTTCTTCATGGCTGCTCAACCGGACACTGGAGTAAACTCTTCTGTGTGCTGGCTTTCCTTACTACAACGCGTCTATTTCAGTCTTCCACTGTACTGCTTGCCCTCCTCGCCTATCTCTCACTGTCCTCAATTCGTCGGCCTTATATTACCTTCAAACTCCCATGCAGTAATATAGACACGCCTCAACGCCTACGCAACCTCTTCCGATTTCCAGCGACCGGGATGTGTCACTTCCTTCCGGTGCACCACCTTGAATGGCATTTTTGGCCGGGTCAAAAGGTCAAAACATAACAATTAGACGTATCAAATTCTCTGGGACTTGGAGATATAAAGATATAATCTAATCTTTTCATATAGTGGTTTTTGCTGTTTCAGTAAAACATGGAATGAAAACTAAAGAAAACGAAAAGCTGGACAAATAAAACTGCATTTTACAGAAACGTTGTGTAACATCAAGGTGGCGGTGATAACAGCCAATGTTGGGGTCCTTGGAACGGCACCAAAAGGCCTAGAAAATAAACTGGAGAACAGGAGATCAAAGAAAATATTGTAACCATCCCGACTAGAATTCTGTTAAGATGAGCTACAATATTTAAAACGGTTACCAGAACTTGGGGAGACTTGATGTCCCTCATTTTCACGTCATTGAAAAACCACCAGTAAAAAATCGTATCAAAAGCTTGCAAGGAATAAAATGATATTCTAAAGGAGTGGCGAAATATGTAACTATGACATTCTTAGACTGTAAAAAGGCATATGGCATGATTCTACAAATATGGATGATAGAATATTTGGAAATGTTTGAAATATTAGACTTCGTCTAGAGAAAACTGGAAACTGGATCTATCAGCAGAAAGACAAACTATAGCAAACAATTAAATAAAGCTTAACCAGTTGATATGTCGTTAAAAAAAGTTGGCTTTTCAGAAATATATGCTGACTTGTTGATCTTTTTGTGTGCATGCGTGTCACTGTCTTGAAAAACTTGACAAAGCGAAACTAAGCAATGCTGCTTTTCAAACTGCCAACAAATTATAGCAGAGGAAAATAGATATGACTAAAGTGGTTCTTATTAAATTGGGGTACTTGATATCAAATAACTGTGCCAAATTAAATGATTATTAATCAATAGAATATACTAATGTTTGATAAGAAGACTTGCGACCATTTACCTGTCTGCGAATTATTGTTTTAACAACAATTATTGTTTTAACAACAATTATTGTTTTAACAACAGTGACAACAATTTAACAACAATTATTGTTTTAACAACAATTATTGTTTTAACAACAGTGACAGAGTGTGTGGATATTACTGATATATATATATATATATATATATATATATATATATATATATATATATATATATATATATATATATAAGAGTTGGTTCTCACTATCTCACTTAGTGGGTTTGTGACAGAACAAATGCGGTATAATTTGGAGAATGCTCAATATATGTGATAGAGCTATTATATGATAATACATATATATTAGTTTTTATGCATACTTTATAGCATATATGCTTGTCTACGACCACAGCTAGGAAGAGCCGATATCATAAAACAGAGGGAAAACGAATGTCCCAAGGCAAAGGGAAGTGTATTTTATAATCTAACATTTCAAAATAACAAAAATTTCGGCATTACATAACCCATGAAAAGTTGATTCGATGTTAAGCAAATAAACCACAATAAACATAACACAAAATCAACATTAAACCTTAATCGGTTGATATGTCATTTAAAAATAAGCCAAACAAAAAATGAAATCATATAATCAAATCATATTTTTCATTAAATAACCCACAGCGGATGATATGCTGTTAAATAAATAACCCAAACCAAACAAATGAATCCAATTTTGACATTAAATAATCCTTAAGAAATTGATGTTGTGCTAAAATATAAACAAAACAAAACAAAACAACCCTATTTCAAGCATTAAATAACCTATGAAGAGTTGAAATGCCGTTAAACAAACAAACCATATATCAATGGCATAGCCTACTAATCAAGAAATTATTCATTTTTGCCAATTTGTTTCCTAATCTCTTTTTTTTTTTTATCTCCAGCTTCATTTGAAGCAATTAGTTGTGTCTTATAATGGGCGAACTTTATTTTATTTCAGTTTAGTTGTCAACAGGCTTTTCAGAAATATATGCTGAATTGTTGTTGATCTTTTTGTGCGCATGCGTGTCACTTTCATGAAAAACTTGGCAAATAAAGCGAAACTAAGCAATGCTGCTTTTCAAACTGCCTACGCATCTCGGGATAACTAGCTGTTCGGAGGCGGAAAATGAATTAGGTGCTTCGTCTCACACCACTTCCGGCGGCAATGCGCGCACTCAGACTTTGTATATTGACAAGAAGAATGTCTTCACATCTGTTGATTTGCAATTATCAGAGATTTGATCATCTATCTCGTTGTGTCTGTTGGTGTATTATTGGTTTTGAATATGATTAATAATGATTTCGCCATGTGTTATTTCTTAAGATATTGTCTGCTCTCAGAATATGAAATGAAAAACAGGCACATTGCTTGGAAAGCGACTATGAAAATATTTGATTACAATGAGGTTTTTATCTTAATTTTCTCTTATCTGTGGATGTATCAATAAGACACACAAATATGAATTTGATCTGAAATGTTCACAGTATAACATATGAATTATGCTGAGAATCTGATTTTGACTAAATTTAGAGAACGTGAGTTCGACCCTTAAACAAAGCTTCTTTTATCAATATAACATTTTTAGATAGACAGTGTTTAAAAAAATGCTAACGCCGATATAGAAATACCTTTATGATATAATCTTAAACAGTGTAAACCAAGTCAGCATCCTTGTGAAAACAGACTTAGAATCTCCAACAGGTGATTAAATGATTTTAATATTATTATGAGAGAATCTTTATTAGAAAAACAGAACTGATATCATTAAGATCCCCTTGGGAAGAATCCAATTCTATGTCGACAGGGATGGTAAACTGATGGTGAATTTAAAATCGTATTATCATCAAAAACTCATTGTAATATTAACATTTTAAAAACACACACACACACGCACACACACACACACACACACACACACTCTCTCTCTCTCTCTCTCTCTCTCTCTCTCTCTCTATATATATATATATATATATATATATATATATATATATATATATATATAAATACGGACTAGTGGGTAGAGTGTTCGCCAATGGCCCAGAAGACCGGGGTTCAATCCAAGGTTGAGTCATACAAGAGACTCAAAAAAAGTACTTGATGCCACCTTGCTTTTGGATCAAAAGTTACGGGGAGTAATCCAGGAAAGGAGTAGCGCTCTCTTGACACCCCGGTGTAGTAGCTAAAGAAATAGGAGCCTTCGGGTTGCCCTCGAATACTGTCATCAACTTAACTTGCAATATATATGTATAGAGAGAGGGAGTGACAGAGTGTGTGTAAATGTGTGTGTGAGAGAGTCTATGTGTGTGTGTGTGTGTGTGTGTGTGTGTGTGTGCGGATTTAGGTTGCAGATTCTCTTTTAAGCATATTTTAATAAAGATGACCCAAAAGGATTTAAATTAAAATTATTGTATGGCTTTTTCTTTTTCGCAAGTTAGATGTCACATATGAAAATGACTGCTGTTTGATTATTGTCTGAAATAATAATTGTCCGAAATGTTACAGCCCAAGTACATGTACTTTCGATTTTCTTTGGTTATTGGTGAGGTACCAACACGCCATAGATTATGTGATATATTATGCAGTCATTGCATATTTTGAATGAGAGCGTTCTTCGCGTGCAGTTAACCTACTGTCTGATTAGTATCGGTTTGAATGTGAAAAATTCACATATCAGGATTACATGAATACGACTCATCAACGCTGTGAAACAATGAACTTTTGTCAGACATATTGAAGTTGGTAAATCAAATAAAGATTTTCTTAAGTATAGGGTGTCTGCTTTTGATAAGAGTTGCTTCTCGTACCTCGAGTCTTTTTTACAGATTGTGCAGTTTAAGATTTTTGTATTATACATGTATATTAAATATTTTCTTATATTTCTGAGCGTTGTGATCATGTAAAATATATTTAGCTCTAGATAAAGGGCAAAAAAGTCCATATATATATATATATATATATATATATATATATATATATATATATATATATACTTCGGACACATCACCACCATTTTCTCTCGTAGACTATCTTGCCATTTATCTCTCTCTCTCTCTCTCTCTCTCTCTCTCTCTCTCTCTCTCTCTCTATTCTATATATACATATATATATAATGCAATTAGAAGAAAATTCAAACCAGTCATTATGTATTTATTTATATTATTATTATCTATTTGTATATAAATTTATTTCGGCGAAGAATATCATTATAGTTTTAATATCATTAGATGACTCCACATGTTTAATTTGTGTTTGAAAACAGCAAATATGGATTACAGTCTATATATGTGTATTAAAAAAGACAAAAAATCCTAGATGGGAAATGTATAACAATAGCCATACTTCGAGCATTCCAATAGATTTATATAAAATTCCTCATATATTCTATACGAGAATAATCCACGTCCATTGCCTTCAGATGCTGTGTGGATATTACTGATATATATATATATATATATATATATATATATATATATATATATATATATATATATATATATATAAGAGTTGGTTCTCACTATCTCACTTAGTGGGTTTGTTACAGAACAAATGCGGTATAATTTGGAGAATGCTCAATATATGTGATAGAGCTATTATATGATAATACATATATATTAGTTTTTATGCATATTTTATAGCATATATACTTGTCTACGACCACAGGATTCATGCCGTCTTATTATGACAATCATCAGGCATATATATATATATGTATATATATATATATATATATATATGTATATATATATTTGAAGAAAGATAACTCTAAATCATACTGTTATAAGTCATGTTATGCACCCCAATAGAGCAACGCCACGTAGCCGTGCTTATATTAAAAGAACTACGCAGAGTTGCTCGAATGGGGTGAATAGCATCACATATAACAGTATAATTTGGGGTTATATTTCTAGAAAATTCATTGAATAAAAAAACATCTATTCGAACAATGATTCTTTATTGATAAAAACATAAAGCTTTCGAAATTAAAAACGTTTTAGGGTTTATGTATTTTTCAATTTATAATTTAAAGCAGTTTTTTTTTAAAGTTTCCTCTAAGAATCTCATTTAGTCATACGCAGGAATCGCCCATTTTAGGAGAAAGTGGTTCTTACTCTACTGAAATGAACAACATAATAGATAGATAGATAGATAGATAGATAGGTAGAGAGAGAGAACCGATTTTAGTTGTATACGTTTACCGCCTCGACTCCTCTGATCATGGAAGGGTTAGGATTATAAAAACTATCTCTAATCGGAGAGCTTGGAAGAGGGGCAATCTGCCTTATCTTCATAAAGTGTCATTGAATTAGGAGTGGGGATTTCGACGGAGTCAGTTATTTGGTTTTGGGTAATTCAACATTACACTATTGCAATTTCAATGTAGATATTTGAGACGGTAAAACAACTGAGACCAATAATCAAGATACGTTGCGGTTCGATGAAGAGGCAATCCACTTCCATTTCGATGAAATGTCCGGCGGCATCTTTTGATGTCACATGATCACCTTTGTAAAAAGAAACTCGGAATTAAGACGCAAATAATCTTTAAAAATTTGAAAAGACGTTTTGTATTTATTTTTTCTTGGGGTCGTTTTGACGATAGAATGATTTTAATCGGATCGTTTTCTTAAAAACAGTCTCATAGATTATTCTCTCTCTTTACCTGTTACCTGTTCCTTCGGGGCATACTAGCACCAGCTGACTTCACACGCGACTTTCTGACATTCTACAATGTCAACCAGCAACCATTGTTTAATTAAATTGTTTTCTGCAATCAAAATAAGCCAGTTTTTTTTATTGGTTCTAATGGAATATTATACAAGATGAATATTATTTAGTATTATTGGTTATTAGATTCTACTAAATTAAAAATCTTTAACCAAATGTAAAATTGCAACAACTCTTGAGTTCAAAACAACAGTTTATATATATATATATATATATATATATAGTATCGATAATTACTTTGTGAGTCAGGAATTAACCTACTATAGTTTCGCCAAAGCGGCTCATCAGGGTACCTAATCACGATTATTCGATACTATTTTGCTCTATCCAGTATTGAGCACTTTTTTGCATTGTAGCTTAGCAGTCCGAAAGGTGGTTCTTTTCTTTTGACCAACCAATTGCGTGCCTTTTGATTTTTTTCAGTTGGTATGACAAGGTTGGCCTTTTCTGATTTTTTTTCCAATATATATATTTTTTGCCTTGACAGTGATTCGTTGTATATTTTCAACTTCAAATCATTTGCCGGGTTTTTTTAGCGCATGGGCTATTATTAAATAAATAAATATATATATATATATATATATATATATATATATACGTATTAAAACTCATTAATAAGCAAACTCTTAAAATGATTTATGAAAATCTTTATTTACTTCTAAGCCTAAGTTTGCACCATTTTATTAATACGCATCAACCTGTCATTCCGCCAGCATGGATCTCTTTGACCCTCTCTCGCCACCCGGGAGGTCATCAAGGGTATATCCTGTATCGGCACAGAGCTGTTGTATATAAGTTCTGGCTGGTCGTTCTGCCTTTGCTCGTCTATGTGAAGGGGTCCACAGGAGTATGTCGCTTATGGGTTCGTCTCCACTTCTCCAGCAGTGTCTCGCATGTTTGGTTCGTCTAACCTGGATAGTCTTCGTCATGGGTGGTAGGTGACCGTACCGCTGCTGCTTTCTGGGGTGCTGCCTCCAGGACATGTTCAGTATTGCTTACAGCAATAGCTTTATTTCCATACGTTTAGTTAGTGTCTACGTAGTTCATCCATCTAGCAGTATCAAAACGACCACTACTTGGGAAAAAATGTGTTTTATTTTATCGGTCATGTCTGACTTCCATATGACCGGTAGCTTATCGATTGATGTCCATGCCTTTGCTAGTCGCGTGTTGATGTCTGTTTCGGTTGATGAGACACTGCTTCCAAAGTAGGTGAACTTGTCCACTCGTTTCAGAGAACTACCGTTTAGTGTGGAGATGTCGCCTCTTCGGTGAAAGCACATGTATTCCGAATTGTCTGCGTTGGCATGAAGGCGTATGCCAGCACCTGCTCGTTCCAGACTATTCAGCAATGTTTAGGCTTGGGCAGGTGTATTTGCCAGAAGCACTATGTTATCGGCGTAGCCTGCGTCCGTAATTGTTTGTGTGGGGTATCTTCTGCTTCTTTCCTTTGCCAGCTTGAAACTGTTATCGTTCATTATATCAATTGACATTCTAAGAACGTAGTCTACGCAGATGATAGACAGGTATGAGGCAAATGTGCCTCCTTGCTGCATAACTGGTAAAATGTCGAAGTAGTCTGTGTCTCCTTCTGGGGAGCGAACTTTTTTAATTCTGGAAGAATATTATTCAATCAAGACGGAT
>CAUZXS010006742.1:0-120000 GCA_963585895.1 Sepioteuthis lessoniana | reverse complement strand
GTTAAGTGAGAAGACTCTATCTTCACGCCAAGAAAATCGGCATTCGGAATTTTGGCTATTTTTCTTTATTCGAGTTAAAATATCAACACCAATAATATCAATGACAAATATGAAGCAGGTTTTTTAAAATTTTTCTTAAATTTTTGCTTATTTTTCTGCCATTGTTACTTTCTTTGCTTGGTCTTCCTCTACTCTCTCTCTCTCTCTCTCTCTCTCTCACTCTCACTCACACACAGACTCTCTATCTCTCTCTATCTATCGTTCTTACTCACTTTGTTGTCTTTATGTAATCTCATATCTTTTCGTTAACACATTTCTTTCTTGGAACCACTTAAATTGTGTTTGTGCTTTTCATCCATAATGAAATGCTCCTCTGGAAACATCCCGAAGCCATTGTAATAGGTACAAATTGATTTTTCTTGTCAATTACTGCTTCATTTTCATTCCTCCTCTACTTTGATTGGATTCATAATTATTTTCGATATCTCCTTGGAGGATTCGTATATTAGACAATATGTTTCATTGTTTTACTTGGATGTTTCTGTTTAGTTCGATGTCTTATTATTTGCAACTGGTGCTTTAGGGAAATATATACATACAAAGATACCGGATCTTCAACAAAGATATCTATATCTATCTATGGATCTATCTATGCATCTATCTATCTATCTATCTATCTATCCACATAATTTTCTCTTAAATATGTTTGATTAACTCGAAGAGACTTATCGTTTCAGCAAAATCTCTCTCAGAACCGTTCAAGTCTGCATATGAATTTAGAAAGGCTCCGCATGTTTCCAAAGTATAGAGTGTGTCAATGAGACCCATGTGATTGCTCAATAACAGTTATTAATCCTCGATTACAATCCCTTGGACAAAAGAGGCAAAATATTTTGCGTCACAACAGAATCATTTAAAACTGTCTCTAAATTCATGCAACTCATTAAAATGATAATTATTTATTACTGAGACAAGGAACTCAAAAAAAGATTGCATGTCCTGAAAGCTGATATGATAATTAAAAAAAAAAACATTGATTTAATATCGTTGGTTCAAAGGATGTATTTTTTACGGGGTATGTTTCAATTGACCGCCATTGTGCTTGTTTCATATTAATGGTTAGCATCTATTTTGAAATACCCCGTATATTTAGCCATAACCTTTGCCATATCGGGGGACCAAATAATCACGAACACACAGGTGAATCATACATATTTATAAAAGAGTATTGGCATGATGGTTAGAGTGTTCAGCAATGGCTGGGGAGACCTGAGTTCAATCCCAGGTCGAGTCATATCAAAGACTCCAAAAATGGCACTTGATGCTTCCTTGTACGGATCAAGGGTAAAGTGGAGCAATCCAGGGAAAGGAATAGCGCCCTCCCCTACACCTCGGTGTAGTAGCTATTGAAAAGGGAGCCTTTGGGCCACCCTCGCCAACTTTACTTACTTACTTTTAGGATGATAAACAAGTTGGGGTGGGAATTTATAAAAGATTTGATATTTTACTGCTGATGGGACAAGAATTAGGGAGAAGTTTTTTGTAGGCATTTTAGAATGCTAAATCTGAAGTTAAACTTGTTTAAAGAAAGTGCGTTAATCTTTATATGGAGAAAACACCTCTACATAATACAAAGAGAAAACAAAGAGAAACTCCCTAATCTTGGGTCAATTTTCAATTGCGTATCTTATACTTTTTTCTTATACTTAAAATTTTTAACAATGATAATGTAGGAAAATATTTCCTCTGATAATATCAATAAACAATATGCTATTAGAATAATAATAATAATAATAATAATAATAATAATAATAATAAAATAAACAAAAATTCTGCTGTTAATGTAACAGAAACTGGGGAAAGTAATAGGAGGTTATCAAGGTATATATTTAATATAAAAAAAATGAAAACAATAGTAAAAGAAAGAAAGTTAGTCATGTGACCAAAACCAATATAAATAACAATAATCAGTGCCTAGCTTCCAGAAGCTCTTTGAAACAGCAGCAAATAAGAAGCAAAGAAACAAAAAAGTATCACTCAGACTCCAGTCGAAAACCATTAGCTAATGTTGATGTGAAAAATCCTAAATGAATAAGATTACATTAATAGATGATCCACTGGAAATTATTCAGGAAATTGATATTTAATTATTCTACCAAATGATATACGCACAACCAAGAATCCATCATAAAGAGTGGGTTGCGTAAAATTCTCAGGAATTTTGAGATACAAACTGATAGCGTAATCCTGTCCAGAAGACAAGACTAAGAGATAATTTACAAAAAAAGGCAACTTGTTATATAGTGGATTTTGAAAATCAAACATGGAGAAAAGAGTGAGAAGCAATTAGACCTTGCTAAAGAACTAAGAAAGCTGTTGGGAGATGACGAGGGCCGTGATACTAATTATAATTGGCGAGCTTAGGATGGTTCATAAAAGCTCAGTAAGGGACCTAGCTGAGTTGAAAATCAGAGGAGAGGCAGGAACTATCCAAACTGCAGCATTGTTAAGATTAGCCAGAATACCGAGAAGAGTTCTGAATACTTGAAGAGACGTTCTGCCAAAGCCCTCAATTCGTGTGAAAAACTTGCAAGGAATGAATAGTATATGCACAATCTGGCATCCGTCTTGCAGAATGAGACGAAGAAAATTCTCTGGGATTTTGAGATACAAACGACCACCTAATAGATCAGCCTAACATTGTGAGATTGAGTGTGCCCAATACTTCTGGACTTGTGCAACAAATGTTAAGAACTAGGGGTACTTGTAGCCAGGTTAATGAGACGCCGAGTACGTATACTGAGCTTCACGGAGTCTAAGAGTATATGAATTTGAATCCGAGTGGGAACTTAATCCCTGTTCTTTCTCTATTATGATCTGACCTGCGTGAATTGAGATTCTAAAAAAAGCCATGAAATGTAATATTAATATATTATAATGATGGTTTGATTTTTTAAAATCAATTCTGCTGTCAAACATAATAAAAGTATGATTTTCAGTCGATTATTTCTTTTACTGGTTCTTTTAATGGGTTTTATTTTAATTGTTGTCATCAAATACCATTCTCCTTTAAAAAAACATTTTTATAATTATTTTCCTAATGAATAACATGGACGTAAAGACAAATTCTATTTTTAACCAATAAAGAATTTTAGAGAACAACATTTAGTTATGTAATTCAAGGTGCGTGTTTTTTTTTTATTTTTTGCTTTCATCTAAAATAAAGGGATGAGTGGGTTTAGTCGCAGACCCGTTTAGAAGAAGATTTTTCTGTACTACTGTTAAGATGAACGCATGCAGATTTTCGGGCTTTGTGGTGGTTTCGAAGAAAACTAGGTTGAATATCGATTTTGATTTCATTCTTTTGGGATTTCACTTATGGATGAGAAGAAAATTGAAACAAATGTCGTCCAAAAGAGAAAGCAGTAAGGCGAGTGTTCAAATAACTTCCAAAAGCTCAATTCACTATAAAGTGAGTTGAAGTTATATCTACAAGGTGACTCAGAAAAAAATTCCAGCTATTCTGTGTAGTCAGCCAAATCTCCTCTCTGATGTATGTCTAGAATGTAACGGGATTAATTGCATAAAAATAAACTATTATCAACATAATTAAGAATGAAAATTGTTCGAAATAGTTCCGAAAATCTATACTGATGAAAATCTTCAATAGTGACCTCGGAACAGAGTTTTGATTTTGTAATGGCACAGGAATAATCTTTTTTTATTTTTTTTACGAAAAATCCATTCGTAGTGGGTGAATATCACAGGGTAACCATGATATTCTTTGGGACACTCTATTTTGGATTCATTTAAAGCAAACATTCTTCTAATAATACAATATTATTTGACTGAACGTGAGATCTTTTAGGTAAAGATGAACTGTTGTTTTCACACTGGGTCCAGATAAATATTGATCTGTAAATTTTCAACTATGTTTGCCGACCTGAAATTAGAAAAAGCAATATCATTAAGTTCTTGACCAGGGCTTCTCAAACTAGTTATCTGTGACACCCCTTGGAACTAAATTCTATTTTCATTCTCCTCCAAAAAATCAATAGAATACTAAATTACAAAAATATAGTTTAACAGTGATTAATGCAATTTATATGAGATAAGAATCTGTAAACTAGTAGACAAGTTCACCTACCAAGAAAGCAGTGTCTCATCAACTGAGACAGATATCAAGTCGTGACTAGCAAAGGCATGGACAGCTATCGATAGGCCATCGGTCATAGAGAATCAGACCCGACTGATAAAATAAAACGCAGTTTCTTCCAAGCAGCGGTCGTGTTGATACTGCTATATGGATGCTCTACATGTGTAAAATACAGCTTGGCTCACAATGTGAGACAAGGTAAAAATTCTCACTGTGCCGTAAAAAAAGTCATGCGCCGGAAGAGATTGACCTATGAACTGCATGATAGTTATTTCCGCTCGATGATGATCACACCTGCCATTCCGAAGATAGCGGATTCGACACATCCCAATGGCCAATAATCGAAAGAAATCGCGCAGGTGTGCTCGGCTGATAATATGGGACAAGGTGAAGGTCCCACTTCAATGATGCACCAGAAGAGAGTGACCTGTGAACTGCATGACGGTTATTTCCGCTCGACGACGATCACACAGGCCATTCCAAATGAGTGGAAGTAACACATCCCAATCGCCTGAGATCGGAAAAATTGCAGAGGCGTAGAGGCGTGTCTTTATCTCTGCGTGGGAGTTTGAAGGTAATATAAGGCCGACGAATTGAACAGAAGAGACAGAGAACAAAGGATCCCGCTGTTCACAAACCCTCTCTCATCGTCACGCTGTGTGCGTTGTCTCGGCCATCGTCTCCTGACATCGAAAAGTTCAAGCCTCATCGACGAACGATCCTAATTCCTCTCCTGACTGCTCCTACTTCACACAAGCGTCCGTCTAGAAAATAAATATATATTGTTATATACAAATTCCGTGTTGTCGTTTGTTTGACCAGAGGGCGGAACGTAACACATGGACGCTAACAAAACGAATGGAGAAAAAGCTTTTCGGCGACTACACAAGGATGCAGCAAGCAATATTGAACGAGTCATGAAGGCAGGACCCCACAAAGCAGCAGCTGTACGACCACCTACCCCCATCACGAAAACTATCCTAGTTTGACGAATCAGACATGTGGAGAAGTCGGGACGAGCTCATAAGGGATGTACTCTTGTGGACACCTTCACATCGACGAGCAAAGGCAGGACCACCAGCTAAAACCTACGTACAGCTGCACTGTGCCAATACTGGATGTAACCCTGAAGACCGGCCGGAAGCAGTAAACGATAGAGAGGGGTGGCGAGAAAGGGTCATGGATATCCATGCTAACTGCATGACGTGATGATGATGAAACTATAGATGGACATTTTTAAATAAATTTTTCATGGGATGGATGGGTTCGGTGATCACAGAGGAAATCGCGAATTTGAGTCACAAATTACCACCTTCTATGTCCAAAGTGCCTCTCCATTTGCTGAGTAAATAATGCATAGGGCTAAACCCATATTCTATCATGTAAAAACTCGGAAAAACGCTTATATACTGGGCTCGTTAGTTTCTTGATATTTTATATCATTCTTTTAGTTTATTCCGTAATATCCAATTTCCTTAAATGTATACGTAGATCAAAAGGCATTTCAAAAATGTTCTTTTTAAGAATTGTATTTAATTTTGCACTTTACTCTTCAACAGCAAATGAAGACATAATCCTTGCACAGTCAGGTGCGGCTGTAGAATACATCAACTGCATTACTGCAGAGGGGTAAGTCACCCTCCCAATCAGTGTCCTAATATGACACTAAACAATCTGATGGTGATGTTCCAGTAATACTGGAGCTTTCTAAAATGCGGAATATCCGTTCATTGCCATCGCTCACAGGTCCACTCTGATTCGGAGTGGTAGCAACTGATAATGTCATATAGAATTAAACCGTGTACATATACTAAACTTAATTGCTTGAAATAGGGATGTTTTGCCATTTAGACAAATAAACTGAATTGTTTGAAATGGAACAGTTTTTGAAAGCTGAAATGAATTATTTGAAAGAGAACTGTTTTTGAGATTACAAATCTGCTTACACTAAACTGAATTAGAACAACAATTAGAAACTTCAAACTTCCGGGAAACTAGAGCCTCACATCCAGATGTAGTTTAGTTTTACATCAAGGACACCTTTTTTTTTTTTTTGAAGGACGGATTTTGCTACTCTGCAGAAATTATTCTATTTTTTTTTATTCTAGTTTCCTGAAATTATTACTCTTCTTTTATTAAAAAATATCACTCCATTTATAACATTGGTAGCATTAATATTTCTCTCTCAATAATTCCTATTAAAAAATAATAATCTTTTGTTTTCTCATAGTTATATGGTATCAATTATTCCTATATAATTGTTAAAACTTGCTCAGTTCGGTTATTTCTTTCAATCCAATTAAATGAGAAATTTTAAACAGATCTATTTGATTCATAGATTGCATCCTAACAGGTAATGTCACTCGAGTATACATTGGAATAATGGTTACAATAGAGAAACTCCACAGTCTCTTGTATTCCATAACTGGTTTTGTTTACGGTTTCTTTACGTAATGGCATATCAACCTTTGTAGGTTATTAAATGCCAAAGCCATTCTTCTAGAAGAACAGAAGTGGTACAATTTAACCCATAGCTGGGAAGATAAGGGGGTTCATACCTTTCCCAAGGGTATTTGCCCTAAAGTGAACGTAATAGCACGACTGGAGTTAGAACTCGCTTACTACGATTCTGCAGTCTAGCACTTTAACCATTACACCTCGAGGACACCTCGAGGACACCTCCATCCATAAATGGACCCTCACCACTGGATACACTCAGGAAAAACTTTTCCTATCGTAGTTTTAATATAAATTTGGATTGCATAGTTTTGAATCAAAATGATAATTCGTTTGCAAATATTTACATGGTATCAAAATTATTCCAACTAGGCACATTAAGGACACAATTGTATTTTCAGATAGTGAATTTTTCCAAAAGGTAAGGAGATTGCTTTAATGAAATTTGATTGAAAATTGGCTTGTCATTACTCAGGTCATATGCTCTAACTCTTCGCATACATTTGAGAACGCAAAAAATGAAAATAGATTTATGATTTATTTATTTTCAATAGTAAAAAAATTGTTCGAATATTTCTTAAGGTTTGTGAGAGAATAACGCCTTACAGGGTTATTCTCTTGCACAGTCAGCCCAATCAAACTGTGCAAGGATTATCTTTGGTGTTGAAAGGGTAAAGTGCAAATTTAGATACAACTCTTAAAAATATTTTTTTTTAAATGCCTTTTGAGTTGGGAAGGATCTGATATTAGATGTTTTGTCAGTCGTTCTTTTTCTCTCTTTCTTACGTTATTTATTCCTAAAAGCGTCTAACTCGAACGGACGATAGACATAGGTGTAATAAGACATAATGGATTAATAAAAGCTGTTTTAAAAGTGGTACACACACACACACACACACACACACACACACATATATATATATATATATATATATATATTAACCCTACCCCTCCGCACAGGCAGGATGTGACCCAAGATCAATTTTTAAGCGGAGTTTAACAGGTTTGAGTACAGAGTTTTCCTTCTCCTAGAATAGTTGCCTCGCCAAGGCCGAAGAACCTAGTCTGCCCTACTATTTACCCATAGCTGGAGGGAGAATAATTGGATTCATACCTTTCCCTAGGGTATTAATGCTATGTGAAATGCAATCAGTCTCGTCAAGGATTTGAACTCGTATCACCGTGTCCATTTCCTACAACGATAACCATCACACCACAGGCACCTCCTTTCTTTATAGAAATATACCTCTCACTCTTTATTCGCGAAAGTGTTAATGTTTCTGTATTGTGTGAGAGATGGGTGGAGAGACATATACTCAGAGAGAGGGCTTCTTCTCATATCTTCTTTCGGGAGCCATGGGAGTGCCAACGCTTGGACCCCCTTTCAAGCTGAGACACCTCTGATCGGCTACATGTCTCTCACTCGACTGTGATTCTCTGCACTCTGTCTAAATCTGACCGCGTGGTTCTCATCACGTGGTCTCCTTGCGGTTACACACCTGTTGTACCCGACTGTCCTGATCGTGCTGTTATCTTCTCGATTACTAATCAAAATGTGACAGCTTGCCAAAGCACACGGGGTCACTATGAACGAACAGAAAATCCATTTCATATGTTATATAACACTGGTATCACCATGTCCATTTTCTACGGCGATAACCATTACACCATTACACCAGTGGTACATATAGACCCCTTGGGAGTGAATATAATTTGGACAGGGTGAATAGAAGCTTAGAGATCCACAGGGTCTGAATTTACTTGTTTGTATTTATAAACCTCAATAACTAGAGCCGCTATTTTAGCATTGCTGGCTAAAATTGATTGGGGGATAGATTTCAACAACATGCCACATTATATCGGCTTATTTTTTGCTTTGAGGTTAGGGAACTGTTTTCATTTTAATGTCATGTCAACCCGTCCAGTGTTATTTTATGCCAAGAGGTTAGGGAATCATGTTCATTGTAGTTTCATATTTACATTTCTGTATAGTTGTTTATTAAGAGTTTTTTTTTTTTGCACATGATCTTATCGATTATGAATATTTTAAACAGAACCATTTGATTCATAGATGGGACACTAAAATGTTTTATCACTCAGGGTTTGAGTAAAACTGGGAGTAATGGCAATGAAAGGTAATCCATACTCCTCAGACATAGAAACTCAACATCAGATGCAGTATAGTGTCGTGCCTTAAAACCTTTTTTGTGTATGATGGGAACACAGTCAGTGCTTAGTAAGCCTCGAAGACAGGGCATAGGTTAATCTTGGTTTATACGAGTTTACATAGGGCTAACTCGGGTGATTTGAAGAGCTTATCTCTGTGTCAATAATTTGGTTTTAAAATAATCAATAATAGATAAGATTACTAGAAATTTGTAAAACTGTTTACACATTAATTTTCCTTCATTGAAATCATTAATATCATTTAAAGTGTTTTTTTCATATATATGTATATATATATATATATATATATACGCACCCCCCACATATATATATATATATATATATATATATATATATATATATCCTGTGTTTCTGAACACGTCGACACAGTAATGAACTTAAAAAGATCCTGTTTCCAGTAACCACTTCATTACCAAAGAAAATCTTTGGTTGTCATTGTGCTCAACTTTTCTGAACACTCAATGATCTACCCATTATCGAGTTACGTAATAACGTATTGCAATATGTCTGCCTATCAAATTTAGTATCTCTATATGAAAAAGGTCGGATGTCCACAGTAAACAAACAAACCAATTTTCCCAGTTATTAATTATTGTATTGGTTATCGTGTCAGGAAATGCGCACAGCAACACAAGTTCAAATCTTGGATGATTCTGTTTGCATTTCACTAGGTGCTAATGTTGTATATTGACCTACGACCTATCAAAATAGGAAATGCACCTTTGTAAATAACAGGTGCATCCGGTCGATCAAGATATTATAACCTTGACCGTGAATGGGTTGAATGAGTGCAATTTGTGACGCCCACAAGAAGGTGGACGTTGAACTATTATATAACTCGGTGAAGACAGGAAATCAGTTAGTTTGGAGACCAGACCGGTTGGAGACAAGATGCGGTAGAGAAAGCCAGCACCCAGCAGAGTGGGCCCTCAGGCCCCCGATTGAGTTGTTGCAGTTGGAGATGAAATCAGTTTGGAGACCAGACCCGTTGGTGACAAGATGCGGTAGAGAAAGCCAGCACCCAGCAGAAGGGGCCTCGGGACCCCCGATTGAGAGTTTGGAGACCAGACCCGTTGGTGACAAGATGCGGTAGAGAAAGGCAGCACTCAGTAGAGTGAGCCTCGAGGCCCCCGGTTGAGCAGCCCAGGAGAATGGGAAAGAAACGCGGTTATGGCCAGTAGAGTGAGGGTCAATATATAGCAGTTCTGTTCGGTCTCTAACTCCCTCTCACATACAACCCTTTCAAATAAAGGGGGACGTATATTTTTCTAAGAACTGTGTCGCTCGTCTTCATTGTGCCGTCGTTATGATTCTGCATACCTCAGCAAATGTGCATGCATCTTTATTATTGTGTTGAGTATACAACACTAATACCTTGGGAAAGGTATGAATCCACCTGTTTTCCTAAGAAATATGAGTAAATAGTAGATAAGTAGAGCAACTAGTCTAGGCAAAGAAAAAATTTGTATTCAAACGAGCTTTACTCCACTTAAAATTGACCTGGTATCATTTTCTGTACCTGACTGAGGAGCTCAGTGAATATGCACATCTACAAAATTCAACGCTGAATTCTGTGGAACTGTGGCCATTTACGGCGCTATATCTAATATTTCAAATCTCACATCACAGATTTATTAATTGGAATAATTAGTTCAAAGTAAACAAATGGCTGTACATCTCAACGAAAAATAAAACAGCCATCTTCTAATAAGATAGATAGATTAGTAGAGTGAGCAAGCGAGAGAGAGAGAGAGAGAGAGAGAGAGGGTGTTTTGTGTGTTAGTTTGATGTTCAGCCTCCATGAAATATAGTTTCATTCGACGTATCTGTTTAGTCCATAGAAATCAAAGACGTTTATGCAGCCAGAAAGGTTTTTGTCTGTCAGTGAATGCGGTATCTAATATCCAAGTTTAAATACTCCATCGATTGCAGCGACGAGACATAGAATCGTGAGGCATTTCAATATTGGTGAATTGTGCACAAGTTTCTAAAGCTTTGCACCATTCAACTTTCTCCCGCTCCAATGATCTTCTACTTGGAGGCTTGTCTAATGTATCCACTTCACTGCTGTTGAAGCTGAAGACCAATTCATAAGATGGCGTACGGTTGAGAGTCTCTTCTCAGATGGCTGGTTGATATTGATAGTTTCGGCTGAAATGAAGCGTAATTTGAAAATAGGCGGTTTCTCGAAAGCTCGGGAAAAATATTTTTACATAACGAATATTTTGATGAGTACAATAGAATTAATAATTGCTAGGAGCGTCAACTGATTCTGTACATAGATTGAATTGGTTTGTTTATGGTATCCTATATCTGGAAATTCAGTCCTGGTATTCTTTGAGATTCAGGACTGTTCTGTAAAAGCCTCAGTAGAATTTGTTACCCTCTATATCTCTTTCAATATTAGTATCTACTGTATCGTCCATAAATGACTACACCCTTACAATTTCTAATGATACTTTTCTTCTAAACTAGACCTTGATAAATTTCTAAACCTTGCAGCAGTCTACTTCAATGTAATAGATAGCTAGATAGATAGATAGATAGATAAGTATATATCAGAAAATTAAAATGATCGATAAATAGGAAGTAACTGATGTCCTTATATATATATATATATATATATGTGAGAGAGAGATAATACAGGTTTTAAATCTTACTGATTGGTCTGTAGATAGATTATCGCTAAGTATTGCATGGATAGACATCTGCTTGGTGTTACTTAGTTGTAACATTAAACCGGAATTATAGGGCACCTTGTAACTCGAAATCACTAATAATGATCTGCCAGTCAGGTTTGCTAACCATTACACCACCGATGTTATTAAATGTTATAGAAGTCTGGACCAACTGGATTAGAACTTTTTGAACAAGAAGGAAAGTCAATTTTTTTCTCGAAAATGTACTTACTGTATCCGATTTTGTGTTGACGTGTATGTATTTTTCGGCTAATGCGTATTAATAATTTTCGTGATATATTTCTATTCTTGTTGTATTAGCTATAAATAACACTTGATAATGCGTAATATAATCGCATTGAAAATGTGATTCTTTGGTGAACTGGTCTTTTCGTTGCAACTCTCAAAAGGCCTTCGTGGTCTAGTAGGAGAGGACGTGACGATTACTTGACCAAAGAAGATACTATTGTCATCGACTGTTGTTCTAACAAATTCATGATGTTGATAGATCGATATTTGCTGAAGAAGTGATGAGTTCTTCTGGTGTCAAAAACAGTTATCCGGTGATGTTGATGACCCTTTCTTGAGGTGCAAGGAAAAAAAACTCATTCACAATTATAAATAATCTGAAGTCATTCATGCGTCGACTTTTCATAAAAAATATACTTGGTTGATCAGCCTCATTTAGCATGAGATAAATTAAGGCTGAAGTAAAGGGAGAAAAAATGGATAACGTGTACCCGTATTATTGGCACCCTTTGGACTATCCTCATTCAATTACCAGTCTTAATCTCTTTTTCTTAAAATGAACATTCAGTTTTATGTTCTCTTTGCTAATATTAAATTCTCACGACACTCAAAACTGAATTATGATTGAGTCAATTGTTTTAGTGGCATATCAAACCGTCAAGCATTCAATTAGACCGTGAAGTGAGAGAATCGCCTACATTTTATGATAATATATTTAAACTTTTGTGTATTTTTTCTTGATAGTTTTTTCCCTCCCAGTTAGATCAAATACGAATAAGTTTCAAACAGATCTATTTGACTTATAGATAGGAACCAAATATTATTTTCACTCCGTGTCCGAGTGGACCTTGGAGTAATGACAATTATGGCGTACTCCACTCTCCTTAGTACTTCAAATGGAGTTTTATCAGATGCAATTTAGTGTCATATTCGGGACGTCTATTTTTGAAGAGAGGGGCTCATGCTTCTGCAGAGGAGACAGTGTTTTTTATGTCCTTCAGTCAAGGCTGTTTAATTCATTAGACATTTTTTCTTTTCTAAATTTCCGATGTTTTGCCCTTTTTTACGACTGAATCTCTTATTGGGCTTTTTAGATAATCACTTTTCATGAATGACTTACCTTCCAATTTTCATTGTTTTGTGAATATTTCAGCCTTTATTTATAAATTTCAGCCTTTACAACCGATTTCATTTCTATTATACCTTCTTTCGAAACAAGTTAAATTCTTATCTTCGCATTTTTTATCAAAAGTTAAATGATTTTTACGTACATATTTTTCATTTTATATTCAGTGGAAAACTGTCTATCAAACTAAATTTATGTAAAATGTCAATCAGGTTCTCCAAACCACCTTTTTACCGTAAGATTTTATTATCAATTTTACTGCCCACACAATTTCTTACTCGCTAGTAATATTTGAAAGCTGGATACCCCAAAAGATCATAAGCATATCTTGTAGACATGCAACTTTCACGGTCCACTGAGGGTCTCTGCTCCAGTTTTTTCGATCAATTCGATTTATCAAGAAAAATATTGCTTTTGGCTGTACTCCATATTTTTCCTTTTTTTCCTTAAATATTGATTGTCTTGTCTTCTCTGGCTTCTGAGTCTACGCAAGAGTTTCTAGCCAGAATCACATTTATTATGTCGTGGTTGACGCTAACGGTCTTCGTCAGCTATGACAGAAAATAAAATAAAGAGCATTAAATTGTAGACAGGAGTCTGACGAAAATATTTCTTCAAAATATTTCTTCAAAATATTTCTTCAAAATTTTTCGTCACAATATTCCCTTTGACATTCAGGAAACTTATTCCAAAAAGTGCTCATTTGTTTTAAGCATCTCTGAAACTTTTCTAAAATAGTATAAAACTACATCATCCTATTTATAGGTCCCCATATAGAATGCATATTCATAGTTCCTCAAATGAAATGCATATTCCTTTTCTCCTACCTGCAGTCGTGTCAATTCTACTATATGGATGCACCACATCGCTGACTAAGCATGAAGAAAAAAGCTTGAGGTGAATTGCCCAGGAATGCTATGAAATATATTAAACAAAACTTGGAAGCAACATCCCATATAACAACAGCTGTACGGCGACCTACTTCCCATCTCTAAGACGAACAAGACATGCAAGTCACTGCTGGAGTAGTACGGACGAACTCATATGCGACGGTCTCTGAGAATTAATTTTTATTTATTGCGGACTTTTTGTCCTCATCTTGGTAGTTTTTGTGTTGTTTCTTCTTTCACTACGTTTCGGCCAAATTTCACCTCTGGCCTTCTTCAGGTGATTTATCGCGACCTCGGATAGGAATTCTGAGTCTTGTAACCGTATCCCCAGTAATTACTGCCTTCCATAGTTGTTGCGATAGATAACAACTATGGAAGGCAGTAATTAATAAAAATTAATTCTCAAATAACGTGAACTTATCTAAAAAAGCTCTGTACGGAACCGGGATTTTATCTAGAAGACACGCCAGAAGCGATGGATGATAGGGACGAGTGGCAAGAGAGAGTCAGCGAAATCCGTGTTAGCAGCACGACAGGATAATATACAACAATATATTTTATCAATTTTATTTGATTATTACTTTTAACTGGGCCATCAGCCTAATGAGTAGAATGTTTGCCCATGGTCCGGTATACCAGGGTTCAATCCAAGGTCGAGTCATGCCAAAGCCTCAAAAATGGTACTTGATCTCACCTTGCTTAACCCTCAGCGTTATAAGGTAATGATCAAGGGTAAAGTGGAGCAATCCAGTGAAAGGAGTTGCGCCCTCCCTACACCTCGGTGTAGTAGCTATTGAAAAGGGAGCCTTCGGGTTGCCCTCGACTATAGTCGCCAACTTTACCTACTTTATGTCTTTTAATAAGCCACAACCTTTGAGTATTAATTTATTGTTAAAACCAAATTGTAAATCTACAGTAGGAAACTCGTAAACTGATTTATATGTTTGGATATATGTAAGGAGATATGTATGTGTTTCATATATTTACTTTTATTTTTTGCTCGATTTTGATAGATCAATTTATATTTCGTAGTATCACTAAATATTTCATGTCAATATTAGTTAAGCTTTGGGTGATGTGGAGCTATATAGAGTTATATAGAGAACAACAACATGTTGCACAAACTTTACTGCTTCGGATAGGTTTAAATACAGGAAAATTGCCAATTTTGTTTGATCTATTACTCGAGTAATGAACGACTTTTTGACCGTTTTTCACCTCTCAAAAGAAGGGTCGTTCATTACATTAGATGTTTTTGAAACGTCGATATTTGTAAGCCTAGAAGAGTCCTCGGTTCGATTCAAAGTATCCATGCATTACCAGTACCTAAAAAAAAGGATATCAGTAACGATAGTATAGTTTTTGCTTAACACTGCTTACTGTTTATAAAGTCGATCATATGATATGTATAAATATCACCAAAGTTATATCACCGATGCATATGATATGTACAAATATCACCAAAGTTACAAAAAAAGGTTATTAGCTTGACTAAAAGCTGCATCAAGGTCTAGAATTCATTGTTATTATACAGTATTACATTAGTGTGATTGCATTGCAGTAGTTTTAAAAATATAAATAAGAGTGTTAATGTTTTTTTTTCTTTATGTCACTGGATATTGAAGGAACATTTTTGAAAGCTACAGTTAATTACAGAAAGTCGTCCATTACTCAAGTATATACGGCACTTCTAACATTCTTCAATGCGTTTTCTCCTTTCAAAAATTATATATATATATATATATATATATATATATATATATATATATATATATATATATATATAATGAGATTGCATCCTTCTACGCCTTGCTTTTGAACTATAATATCTATTTTCGTCGTATTTAAGATAATGTTTCAGCCCTGAAAAATCACCATCTGAATACGTATATTGATTTTCCAAAACGTCACTGGACGAAATCTACGATAATTAGCGTTCTTGGAAGGTTCACAAATGATTTAGTCAGCGTTCTTCTAATTCGCTTCAAGGGTAAACAACAGTAGGCTTAAATGTTGATCATAACGCAGAATATTGGTAGCAAATAACAAAATGTATATTACGTATAATAAAATGTATATTAGGTATAATAAAACAAAAGAGACACACAGACAGAGAGACTGATACCAGATATTATTTTTAGTTATTATATGATTAGTATATTTTCCTGAATCCCAAACATCATCAAGAACTTTAAATGTTTTAGATTTAAAACGTTACATATATATATATATATATTTATATATAGAGAGAGAGAGTGAGAGAGAGAGAAAGAGAGAGAATATATATAGAGAGACAGAATATATATATATATATATATATATATAGATAGATAGATAGATAGATCGAGGGAGAGGGAGAGATAGAATTCATGTATATTAATGAAGATTGCTCCATCTCGACATCTAATGCCAATCTTCAAGATTAGACCAGTTGATATTGCTCTTTTAGCGAAAACTCATCTCCTGAAAGTGATGTCAACATACGCATTTGAAAAGCATGGACTACTATTGCCAGGTTATCCTCCGTAGGGAAAACCTATCTCTCTGATAAAATAAAGCGTGGATCCTACCAGGCTGTTACCATGTCAGTACTACTATATAATTTTCCACTTCGACTCTAACTTAATGCTTATAGAAAGAACTACAGAAGGATGCTGTGTGCTGCTTTAGATAAATGATAGAAACAGCACCCTACAAAACAGTCGTTATAAGTTCACTTACAAACCAAGATATAATGAACAAAACATGTTGGATACTTATGAAGGAGTAAGAATGAACTCAAAAGCGACGTTCTCCAATGGACTCCTATTCACAGAGAGAGTCCACGTAGCAAAGTAGCTAACGTATAGGATTGTAAGATCGTAGTAAGTGAGGTTGAAGAACTACTTGCTATAACTTTTACTATAGGAATAATACTCTTGGAAAAATGTATTAACCCACCAATCCACCAAGCCATCTGTAAAATAGTACGACTACTATCCTTCTACAAAGTTGGCTTTCGTATTAAATAAACTGTGAAGAATGTTATAACATTAAACAAAGAAACCAAACAATCCATCCTATATATGAACAAAATAGTGTTGGTCGTCAAGCAAAAAGTTTGGATTTTTCAGCTGTGTACGCATGCTATCAAGAAGAATTTTAAGGGTGATTGCCGATAGGTACAGATGGCGATATATATATATATATATATATATATATATATATATATATATATCATAAAACTGTCGGTTGTCACTAAATCACTTTGTGGGTTTGTGTCGAACCAAGTGCAATATAATATGGAGAGTGCTCAATATCTACGATAGAGCTATTATATGATAATTATAATAATAAATAGATATATATTAGATAAATATATATATATATATATATATATATATATATATTCAATTCATGGAATTTAGACTGCGACCCCAGGGTTTCATGGAGGTTTTTGCAAAACAACAATCATCAGGCAGTTAAGAATTTGTTTAGACTGGTTCGATAATTATCTTTCAAATTACCGCAAATTCGACCACACTGCAGCCGATACATCTAAGCATGATCGTTTAATATGTTGCTCGCACCTTCAGTTAAATATTTTTATTGGGTTACTCTTTCTCCAAAATACTGAACAATAATTCTACAACAATTCCAGAATAATTCTTTGAATTCGTCAGAAAGCTTTGAAATGCTGAATGAAATCTACGTACATAATAAAAGGAGCTGTGCCATAAATTTTGACTGGCATCGCCGCTTTGAATAAAGTCAAGCGTCACTTAAAAACGATGTCAACCCATGAGACAATTCACGAGCAGAAATACTGGAACAGGTACTAAGTCTGACGAAGGCAAATAAAAAACTATCAGGGACGTTGTGATAAGGAGGACATTTCCATTAGATAATATAAAGTCATATTTACTGAATATTTTTGGATGTAAGAAGTAGAAGTCCGATTTTTTATATTGCTACTGGCATCACAGAAAAAAATTCGAATAGATGCGGTTATGCAAAAACCGATACAGAGTTTTTGGAAGCCACCTTAAAAGGTAACGGAATTTTATTAAAACGTTTAACTGAATGGAACGCATTACCAAGATTTAAGAAGTTCAAAAAGACCAAAGACCTGCATTTTCTCTAAGTAGAAAATACCAAACAATGAGTGAACATAAAATTTTGCCTAAAAATTTTTTAAAAATTGCACAAAATTGGATTTTGAAACTTTGATGCACAGCATACAAATGGATGTGTTACTGAAACAACTGAGAATTGACATAGTCTGATCAATAGATAGAAGATTGTCTGTCAGAGTATCGACCACGTCAAACTGATTTGTTTCAGTGAGGAAATGATATAGGGTTTTTTTTGATGGATTTTAACAAATGACGAATGGTGGAAATGTGTCAAGATTTCCATAACAAAGGTTCAGGCATCCTTAGTGGAAGTCTCTGTTGTCACCGAGAGCAAATACAACAGACCAAATTTGGAGAAAAACTTAATTTCTTCTTACATTGTTTTTTATGTCAAAGAGTGTGAAATTCCCCATGAATATATTCTAAAAGGTCAAACTGTCACGAAAGAGTATTACTTGGAATTCAGGAACGCTGAGCACCGTAAATACCCATATTAATCGTCCAATGGTCAATAACAGATTCGACCTGATACTTCATTAAAATTTTTGACGAAAAATAGGACTGTGGAAGTGGAAAGCCTTTCAAATTAATCCGAGCTAGCTTTATCCAATCTTATTTGTTTTCTAAAGCTTTAAATAGATCTCAAGCGTAAGTGATTTGAGGACGTGGAAGATCTTATACCTTATATGACGACACAGCTTCACACAATATCACACAATTACAAAGATACTTTGAACTATGACAAACAATGCCAGTATAAATGTATTGAATGACAAAACTATTATCTTACGGAATATTAACGAATTATTTGTGGTTCACTTTTGTCTTGGTAAATAGATATTGTGTCCCGAGAACCTTAGAACATATTACGTGGCAGATTGAAATATCCCTACCGGATCACTGGAGAGTATAGAACCCCTAGTGCAGCTATAAAATAGTTTAAATCAAATGTGTATGGGATTTATGACATTTAGTTGAAAATTATGTATTTAAAAGAGATATTTTTTAGGTATTCTTTATTAGTAAACTTAATAAAATATTCGTATGTTGTATAAGAAAATAAGTACACTCTTATATATATATTTTTGCTCTTTTATCTTTACACTTTCATTCTTATGTTGTGTCATTGTTACCAATTTACAATCTGTAAATTTAAATTCATGGATATAAAAATGTCTTGCTGAGAGTATAACAATAAACAACACTCGGTCGAAAGGCTTCAATCCCTAAGCTCTGTGGAATATGGAGTTATATATTTTTTTATATTGCATACACTTTGACCTGCGGGAACTGTACCAGTTAGAACCCCACCTATTGGTCTGATAGATGGGTTAGAAAGTTATCAATGTAGTATGAAACTGCTTTAAACCATATAATAAACAGATTAATATTATCAAATATGAATTGCGGCTTGACGTCATATACTTGTAAATGAATTATTTGTATTTGAGAGTAATAATTGAAACCATGTAGCTGTGTGCAAATTATATCAAGTATTCTTATCAACGACATATAACGCTGCACAAACAAAGGATTACAGACAAATAAGCGCATTAATAATGTTATGCTTTACTTTCAAACATTCATAAATAAATCAAATTTCTGCGTCACAAAACCAATGAGAAGATTTACCTGTCTTTTCCAAAATTCTATAATTTAAAAAAACATCTATTTCCATCTAAATCTGACAATATATATATATATATATATATATATATATATATATATATATATATATATATCATCAAGTCATGCCACAAGCACGGATATCCCTATCTCTCTCCACTTCTCCCTATCGTTCATCGCTTCCGACAGGTCTTCAGGGCTACATCCCGTATCTTCACAGAGCTGCTGTATGTATGTTCGATCTTGTCGTCATGCTTTTTCTCGGCCATATGAGGGGTCCATAGGAGTACATCCCTCATGAGCTCGTCCATGGTTCTTCAGCAGTGTCCTGCATGCCTGGTTCGTCTAACTTGGATAGTTTTCGTGATGGGGAGCAGGTGGCCGTATAGTTGGTGCAAAGTGGGGTGTTGCTGCCAGGTCTTCTTCAATATTGCTTGCAACATTCTTGTGTAATTGCCGTCTAGCTTCTTCTCCAGTCGTTTTGTTATCGTCCACGTAGTGCATCCATACAGCAGTGTCGATTCGACCGCTGCCTGGAAGAAACTGACACTGGCCCGTTTTCGTAAAATAATGAGCGGTTTAAAAAGAACAACGAAATAAGAATGTATTTGTTTTGAATTTGTTTTTCAAGATTAAGGGAACCTACCCCAAGGTAGAATCATCCGAAAAACTCGTGGTTTAACTCTCTTTGTGTTGCCAGCCATTTTGAAGTTTAGTTTAATTCAATTCTTCTAGCATTTAAAAAGAGCATTTTCATTGTGTTAACCTTTGACTGTATTTCATTTACTTATTCATGTTTTCTGATATTTTTACTAAGTTAGTGTTTATTTTGAAATGTTAACTGACATCTCGCAACATTTACAATTCAAACAAAGAATGGTTTGATCACTGAGGTACCAAATTGGCATCACTCAACAAATTAATCTTGTTTGAGATCTGTTATAATCGTAATATACAATTTCTAAATGCAGTCGGCTTGGGCCATAGAATACACCGACTGCATCTCAGCAGAAAGGTAAGACCTCCACCTAAACGAGTGTCCTAGATATAACATTAGACAACCTGATGGTGAGGCACTAGAAATGCTAGAGCTTTTAGAGTATCATTTCATCGCAATCACTCCCAGATTCACTTTGGCGCGGAGTGGTAGCACGTGAAAGAGTCATATATACGGGTCAAATAGAACTAAGCTGTACACTTATGCCAAACTGAATTGTTTGAAATGGAACTGTTTGAAATTTAAATTGCGGGCAAGCAACTGATTGTTTGCTTATTCATTTGGGTTTTATGTCATATAAAACTTTGTCGGTTATTTTTTTTTAAATCTATTTTTATATCAATAAACAGTTTCATTTCAAACAATTCAGTTTAGCATAAGTACCCAGTTTAATTGTCAAAAACATTCCTATTTCAAGCAATTCAGTTTTCTCAAACAGTTCTAATTCAAACACTTTGGATTAGTGTATTTTTGTTTACACACAGTTAAATGTTAAAACAGTTGTATTTCAAACAATTCAGTTTATCATGAGTAGATTTTCAGTGTCAAAAACAATTCAGTTTAGTATAGATACGCATTCTAGTTCTCTTCGATGCATAGATAGAACCCTACAGGCCAAAGTGGAGCTGGGATCGATGGCAATGAAGGAGTGCACTGCATTCCCCAAAGCATCAGCATTACTGGAACCTCACCATCAGTGTTTAGTGTCATAACCAGGACACACGTTGAGGGGTTTTACCCCTCTGCAGAGATGCAGTCGGTGTATTCTACATCCTCAGCCGACTGGGACAGCAAGCATTTTCATTCCATTGATCGTAAACCATTTTTTTAGATTCATACATTACTCCTTGTAAGTTCTTTTTAACCTCATACACACCAACAGAGATGTACTCTCACATTTTTCAAGGGCAAAAAGCAAACTCAAATGTGGTCATATTTTCAGAGATATGCTTTTTGTTCAAAAGTTAGCGAAAAATTTCGAACCAGACAACTGAAGTCGTATATTTTGGGGCTCAGCAAAACGACCACACTCCAATAGATTGGGGATGATGTTATTGAATGAAAAAGAAAGTTTTTTTTTCATTCATTAAAAGACAACATCACATTTCCTTTCATGAGGTCGGCCTGATATGAAGTGGTAACAACCTAAAATAATGCGGATTTTTCGTTTACTTTCATGTTTGTTGTTGCTTTTTGCAAGAACATGTGCCGACATTTTCGTCTCATCAACTCATCAACCTTTTGACTTTGAAACTTTCGTGTTTTAAGGAGCTGCCACTCAACAGATACGCAGTCTTCCTTTCACACTTGTCTGGTCATCATTTCATCCCCATGTTGTCTTGACATCAGCCCGGATATCCCTGACCTTTTCTCGCCACCCATCCCTATTGTACATTGCTTCTGGCAGGTCTTCAGAGTTACATCCCGTATCGGCACAGAGCTGCTGTATGTAGGTTCGAGCAGGTCGTCCTGCCTTTGCTCGTCCATGTGAAGGGGTCCACAGAAGTACATTACTTATGAACTCGTCCTGCATGTCTAGTTCGTCTAATTTTGATAGTTTTCGTGATGGGTGGTAGGTGGCCGTAAAGCTTTTGCTTTGTTGGGTGCTGCCTCCTGGACTTGTTCAATATTGCTCACAGCATTCTTGTGTAGTTGCCGTCAAGCTTTTTCTCCGTCCGTTTAGTTATCGTCCATGTAGTTCATCCATATAGTAGTAGCGACACGGTCGCTGCTTGGAAGAAACTGCGTTTCATTTTATCGGTCAGGTCTGACCGATATTCTAGCTGTCCATGCCTTTGCTAGTTGTGTGTCGATGTCTGTCTCGGTTGATGAGATTCTGCTTCCTAGGTAGGTGAACTTGTCAACTAGTTTCAAAGAGCCACCGTTTAGTGTGGAAATGTCCACTTGTCTGGAACAGAACTCTTATCAATTAAAAATTTAGGCTCCCTAGAATAATATCATTTTCTTTTCATGCCTTGATACATACATTCATTCGATTAAAATCTGCAGAAGAAAAGATTTTGGAATTATGAAGAACATCGTGCAGGTCGAGGAAGAGTCTCCGTGGTTGATGTGCTTGACCACGACATCGTAGTAATGTAGTTGTTTCGTTTATTTTAGGGCTGATAACCTAGGAAAAGGTATGAAACCCTTTATTCCCCCTTGTTAAATAGGACCAATACTGTTCTTTTACAAGGAGGAATTTTGTATTAAACAACTCATGAATGTTGATATGTTATTAAAACGAAAGCAAAGAATAGTGAATGTAGCAATATTTCTGGCGGGCAACATCAATGACTGAGACATGAAATACACTATTATAATGAAAGGAATATTTATCCAACACTATATTCATTCTAGAAACCCATGAAGATAGATAAATATTACATCTCGCAATCCTTAATCAAAATGAACTCAACAACCAGCTAAACTACTCTAAAATTTAATATGTTAACCCGCCATTACTTATTAAAATGATTAAAAACATATCATGTAAAGATATATGTCACAGACGAAACTTTTTATTAAATAAGAACAAAAAATCGATGATTTGAGAGCATGTGCAAAATCAGACGATACAGTCTTAAGTTTCAAATTACAGTGACCTGTGAAGCCAATCATTTGGGTTTCATAAATCCTTTAATCTTGAAATGTAAATCATCATGAACTAAACATTGTCTTAAGATGACAGAAGGCCGAAACAAGTCGGAATTTACAAATCTATTAATCTTTCATTGATTATATATATATATATATATATATATATATATATATATATATATATATACGCTCCCCACCAGATGGGTGGAGCACTCTGGCGAGGGAATAAAACGGTTTCCACTCGCGTAATACAAAGCTTTTCTAACGAATTGAGCACTCCGGTTATCAATAGCGCAAAATGTAAAACAAACGAAATTTGATACATATACGTTAATTCCCAAACTGACGTTGAGTCGCAGGCTTGGCCAAGGGGTATGTCATCAACCTAACATTAATTTACGTGGGTTTCGATCCCGGCTTAGAGCAACTCGTGTGTCTAGCCACACTGAAGATTTGTGCGTGGCTATATATATATATATATATATATATATACAAAAAGTCTTTAAGTTGCTCTTTGTTTTAAATAAAGAATCGCATCTTCAAATACCCATTAAAAATTGGAAAATAAGAGACACATTCTCATGTTACCGGCTATCTTTCTGTACTGAAATAAATCTATTGAATACTGGCTCTTGTCCCCATATATCGGTAATGTTTTTTTTCTTCCTGCTAAACATAACGATGTCATTGGAACGAAACCAGATGGCAGCACTTTAACTCAGCAAGAGCCAGGATTGATTAAAGAAAAAGAAGGCCAATTGTCACTCTTCGCCATAGTGAACATGATCGGTCATGCGTGCACATCTGCACAAACGATAAATTGCCTGCTATGTCGGTTTAAGGTCTATTAAACAGGCAACGACAAGAAGCAATCGTTGAGAAGATCACTGCATGATGTTCGCTTAGAAGGGACGCGGAAGCGGAAGTGACATGTCGATTCTTTTGATTGCTTCCTTTGTTTATACAGTAGGTGGGTTTTACGGTATGGCGCGACTGTTACATTTGATACAAAATAGGAAAAAGGCAGTTTACCGTGATATCATATCTGTGTTTATAGCAAGGGACTGGGACTAATTACAACTTTTGTAAACACGTTTAAAAGGAAAACATGCTTGGTATGACAGGTTCATTTGTTTGTTGGTTTTTTTTGTAGATTTATAAACACCCAGTGATTTATATTTCCATTAACCAGTCTAATTCCTTACTAGATGCCCTATTCTTGTCGATTTGAGTCGAATGTAAACTATGAGTGATTGATTCTAATTGGGAGTTCCTTACTTTTGGCCAGTACCAAATCCGTGCTAATCTTGTTAAATCATTATTCGGCTCGATTGAGGAAAAGAGGGTTACGAAATCTTGAGTGACATTTCAAGATTAAATAGCTGTTCTGTTATTCTTTGATTAACTCTAGCGAGGGCTTTAGTGTTGGTTGGTTTTGAAATAGTCACATAATTTTGGCCGCGGTCCTTTCTGGTCTTCTTCAGGAATCTTAATCGGCAACCTTCTAGAAATTTTGAAACAAGCCTTTTATTCAATCAACGAGAGATTATAATTAAAGTGTCCATGTTCAGAGGTTTATCGTATCATTTAATCCTTCCTTAAGATGTCCCTCGTCGATTCATGCCTTAAACAATATATACATATATAATTTGAATGCATTATCAATATATATATATATATATATATATATATATATATATATATATATATATATATATACTTAAAGGGATATGCGAAACTATTTTATTTCTTTATATCTCGTATACAAAAGTTGAGATTTGCTTGTTTTTGAGTGTTGCTTTGGGGGGGTATTTAGAAAATATTTTATATTTCTGTGATTTCTTTGGAAAAGTTGTTCAGAATATACGCCTAACAGTTTTTTTTAGAATAATTTGTAGCTAATTTTATAATAGAAATATTACAAATAACCACAAATACAGCCAAAATAATTTAGAAATTGTGATTTCACTACTGATAGTCAATTTTTAAGGATATTTTTTTCTATCTTAATAAGAATTTGATTTGAATTTGAAACGAAGGTTGGCCTTTTGGTTAAAATGTCACGTATCTGAAAGAAGAGCCAGCAAAAGGAGTAATAATTATTAAAGTTACGTACCTGATTGAAATCCCAGCGGGTCTGGAAAGAGGTCATTGAGAAAGTATCAAGTTGCACAATTAGAGTTCATTAGTGAGTTGGATTAATTGGGTTCAGATCATTGGCTGACATTTCACTGGTTGTTGGGAATGAGCATTTGTTCGAGGGATAGAGAGAGAAAGACGGAGAGAGAGAGAGAAAGACAGAAGGGATGGCTTTTAGAAAGCCAGTTTCTTATGTTTGCTAGTCACATCTCTAGGAAGTCGGCTCACATCAATAATGATGAAAACATATAACATACAGCCGTTAACAACAATTGGATATATGGGATAAAGTTCCAATAAATTCTCTCAGGGAAACAATCAATGATAACGAACCACGCGTTATACTTATCAGCGCTCGTTCTCTCGGCAAACGTCAGGTATTCGAAAATATATATACTGGAAACATAAAACCTGAAAGTAATCTTGGAACAGTGTAAGCCTTTCATTAAGTCTATGGCGTGTGGATTAGGCTGACCGTGTATTTGGATTGATCAGATATAATGCAACTATCACCATCTTCGATTGATCAGATATAATGCAACTATCACCATCTGGATAGCGGATGCGTTGGACATTTATGGAGGCAATTTTTGCTTATGACAAGTCAAAGTCAATCACTGCTGAAGCAAGCCTGAGAAGTTAAAAATCGCATTGGCGCTCGTTCATTAGTTAAAGGTAATCACGTGAGAGTTACTAATTTTGTTATCTGGGAGTTAGACAAAAAGTAAAGAGAGAGTTTTTAGTTTTGTCAGCTGTTGTCACTATGAACTCTTACGTCTCTGTGTACACATCTTTAGGTGCAATGATGAATATGCGTGCTTGTGCGAGCATGTCTATATGAGTATGTCTATGGTTAACAAATATGTTTGTGTATCATTGTGGGTGCTAGCATATCTCTCTAGGTTAGTGGAGGCATAGGTATAGCGTGTATGTATGTACATGTATATGTACGGTTCTGTAGTACGAAAACGATGGGTAAACAAATTAGAAAGAACAACAGATTTTAATCGTTAATATAATAACAAGTGAAAGACTTGAAACGAAAAGGTCATTTTTTTATTGTCCATAATAAACTGTAGAAGGATGGGCTCTTCCAGTCTATTCCTTTCCAACGTAATCTACATGTATTACACTTTAACGACTACATTATTTTCAATAGCAACTACACCAAGGTGTAGGAGAGGGTGCTACTCTATTCTCTGGATTACTCCACTTTACCTTTATCCGTACCTTATGATGCTGAGCGTAAAGCAAGGCAAAATCAAGTAAAGTTTTTGAGTCTACCTGACCATTGGCGAATATTTTATTTATTAGGTCAGGATAGCTGATATGGTGAAATTTTACAACTGTTTCTTTTATAAATTGTATAAATGTCAGATATATAAATTACAATAACTTTCTATTTCAGCACTTAGGTCAAAGAAATGAATATTAAATATGAAACATTCATCTGTAATTTACCGATTCTTTCTAAATAAACCTTATATTTCTTCGATAGTATCGTTTGTTTTTTAAAGTACAACTCTACTAGATTTTAACCGACAGTATTTCTGTTAGGTTAGTTATTTACTGAACATTTATTCGTAGGAAATTTTAAATGTAAATTAACAACACTTTACTGTACTTTTTGGGGTATTTTTTAGTCTCAATATTTATTGAAGTGACATTGTATATGAGCAAAACTATAATAATAGCGTAAAGGGATATTTTGCCATTTTTTTTTTCATTTTGAGTTATAATCTACGAGGTGCATATGAAAAGTTTCCAGACTTTTTACGTATGGGCACTTTTATTGATAGTACACACATGAAAATCTAGTCCTCTTCCAAGTAATCTCCTCCGCCTGCAATGCACTTGTTGTACTGTTCCAACAACTTCTAGAAGGCCCCATGGACGTCCTCTTGTGTCAGCATGTCATGACCTTCGTCACAGCTTCTTTCATCTCAATTGTCTCATAACGACAGCCTCTGAGCTTAGAGAATAACCAAAAGTTACAAGAAGGGACGTCTGGACTATAGGGAGGTTGAGGAACTGTCTTGATGCCCATCTTCGTCAAATATTCAGTGACAAGGATGGAGTTCTGGTGGAACAGCCACTGACCCGATTTGAAGAGTGCTGGCCTCTTCCGACGGAATCTCTTCCTGAACTCCCTTAAAATCTCAACATAGTAACGCTAACCCTAACCCTTTGGCCAATAAACTCTGGTATATTGACTTCCTTACTCCTCCCACCCCTCTCATCATCCCTCACAGACTCACTGCCTTCTTTGAATCTATTATGCCGCTCAAAAACTGATGTTCGATTCATGCAAGATGGTCTAAAAGCAGTCTCAAGCATTCCATACGTTTCTGTGACATTTTTCCAAGTTTAAAACACATTTTTATTGCTTATCGTTCTTCTACAGAGTCAGATTGCATTTTTGAAATTCACCAGCTGTGACAATCAGGTTTTAGTAGGGTGTATTCCAATTGCTGCTTTAGCTGTTCATTTGGACTTGAAATCATAAAAATTGGTCAGTCATCTCATAAGACGTATAGCAATAACATACTGAATTTTCAAGAGTCTACAACAAATTTAAATGCCCACACGATAAAAATCGGAATCTTATCGTATGCACCTCGTATTTTCCTTATTTTTCTCAACGAGAAATCAGCGATTTGAATTGTCCAGCAGCACACATGCCGTAACGGTTGTAGGCGTTGGTTCCCTGAGGTTCTAAGGAAACAATCATCTGAAGGTTTTAGGTTCAATCCTCACTATCGGCAAGTAACAATACAGGAATACTTAACACTTGTACCCGGTTACACGGAATCAGAACAGGAAATCCCCGTGGTTTCAATAAAGGACGTAATTCGAAGTTCCGTGAAGGTTCCCGAGTTCGACAAACACCTGAAGAGGGCCAGAGGACATATCGCCCGAAACGTTGTGGAAATAACAATAACAATAAAGATGAAGACAATAGTCCGAAAAACCTTAATGATAAAAATCAACAAGCTTCGTCTCAGAAATGTCGACAACTAAATTATTATTATTAAATGGAAGTAAGTAAAAGTAGGCGACCATAGTCGAGGGTGACCCGAAGGCTCCCTTTTCGATAGCTTACTACACCAAGGTGTAGGGGAGGGCGCTACTCCATTCCCTGGATTGCTCCACTTTACCCTTGATCCGTACCTTAGAATGCTGAGTGTTAAGCAAGGAGGCATCAAGTACCATTTTTTGAGTCTTTGGTATGACTCGACCTGGGATTGAACCCAGGTCTCCCGGGCGAATGAGTAGCGCCCTCCCCTACACCTCGGTATAGTAGCTAGTGAAAAGGGGGCCTTCTGGTCGCCCTCGACTACAGTCACCAACTTACTTAAATAGAAGTAGTTACTTGAAACCATATAAATGAGTATGACATACTAGTATTAGATATATAATTTGATAGCATATAAATATATGGTGATTATTTGTTAGATGGGAATACATGAAACGATAGATCTCTGTACAAACAAATTATTATTGGGCAGAATTATAATTATAAGAAAAGGAAAGCGAATCCCCGTGGTGTAGTGGCTTACGTGATGGACTGCTACATCATAGTAAGCAATTTGGTTTCGGTTTCTTTGTTTAATGGCATATCAACCTTCGTAGGTTATTCAACGCCAATACTTATCCTTCTGGAAGAACAGAAGTGGTACTATTTAACCGATAGCTGAAAGGATAAGAGGGTTCATACATTTCCCAAGAGTATTTGTCCTAAAGTGAAAGTAATAGCGAGAGGAGTTCGAACTCGCTTACTACGATTCCGCTATCCAACACTTTAACCATTACACCACTTCCATAGTAAGTGAGTTTGAATTCCAGTCGTGATATTACGTTTACGTTTGGACCAATATGCCTGATAAATCAATTACCACCTCTTATAACACCAAGTTTGGGTTGAATAATATTTCTACACTAGACGGAAGCTCCATGAAACTAGTAGACAAGTTCATCTACCTAGGAAGCAGTGTCTCATCAACCGAAAAAGACATCGACACGCGGCTTACGAAGGCATGGACAGCTACCGATAGGCTATCGATCAAATGGAAGTCAGACCTGTCCAATAAAATGAAACGCAGTTTCTTCCAAGCAGCGGTCGTATTGATGCTGCTGTATGGATGCACTACTTGGACGCTAACTAAACGGCTGGAGAAAAGATAGACTGCAATTACACAAAAATGCTGCGAGCGATATTGAACAAGTCATGGAGGCAACACCCCACAAAGCACCAACTATATGGCCACTTGTCTCTCATCAGGAAAACTATCCAAGTTAGACGGACCAGACATGCGGGACATTGCTGGAGAAGCAGGGACGAGCTCATAAGTGATGTACTCCTATGGACCCCCTCATATGGCCGAACAAAAGCAGGACGGCCAGCTCGAATATACATACAGCAGCTCTCTGAGGATACGGGATATAGCCCTGAAGACCTGCCAGAAGCGATGAACGATAGGGAGGAGTGGCGAGAGAGGGTCAGGGATATCCGTGCTGGCGGCACGACATGATGATGGTGAATATTATTTGTTTTCCCGAAAGAATTGCTTTGGCATTAATTTATACACGAAGATTGATATGCCAGTAAACCAAAACTAAAAAAAAACAACTGAACTAAGCAAGTAAACCTAATGCTATGAATACTTGAAAAGCATTGAATTGCATGGAAACCATGTTAATATACTTGAAACCATATCGGTGTTAAAATTAACAGTTATCGTGTTGATGGGCCTTAAAATAGAGAAGGAAAATGCTATCAAAAAAAAAAAAAAGAAAGAAAAAAAGAAATCCTTAGATATGACACTAAACTGCATTCATTAGTGTACCTTCAGTACTGGATATCTGTATAGAGTGGAGTACTTCTTCATTACCATTACTCCCAGGCCCACTCAAATCTTTTACAGTCCTATCTACGGATCAAATAGATCTGTTCGAAAATAAGTTTTCGCAAGGAATAAGCTAGACCATGATGGTCATTAGTTCTGCACACAAATGGTTAGTATTAAATGGAAATAATATTATTAGTTAAGGATATTTGATAACATATACTTGTGTGCATATTATTTATATTACAAAGAGGTACGTAAAATTATGATTATTTATTTGGTATTATTCATTTACTCCTTTAGAGTTTTTCACATCAGTGTTAGCTGATGGTCTTTCACTGCTGTTTGAGAGACAGCAAGTCTCCTCAAGGCTCCAGGACTCTTCTCAGTATTCTGGCCATTCGCAACAATGCTGTAGTTTGCATGGTCTCCACTCGTCCTCCAGCTTCCAATTCCTTCTGTCCCTTTAGTTACTGTACCGAATCCACCAATCACAATATAATCGTCACCTTCATGATCCATAGTTTTTTTTAATTCCCTAGCAAGGTCGAAGTACTTATCCTTCTTTTCACATTCTTTCAGTTTTATTCTGTGGTCAGCCGAGACAGCAAAGTCTACAATTCTGCAATTTCTCTTTTTTGTTGTTTTTGCTGTTGATTACTATAAGGCATGGTCTTCTGGCCAAGATTAGGTAATCCGTTTGTATGTCAAAGTCCCATAGGAGTCTCTGTGTGTCAATCTCCAGGACAGATCCTGGGTTGTGCATATACCATTTGTTCGTATGATCAAATTTCAATTTCTTGATTATCTCCAAGTGGATCACATTGCCCACCCCGGCGTCTCTATCATTTATTATCATTTATTATTTTTATTATTATTATTATTATTATTATTAGTAGTAGTAGTAGTCATTTAAAACGCTGAACCTACTTGGAAATGCTTGGTGTCCGATACAAACACTTTAAACCATATATCTGTGAGCAAACAAAAGATTATTATTAAATATGAAAAGTTACTTTAAACCATATAATCAAATTGAATTATTAGTATTATATAGGAATGCCTGATACCCATAACTGTACAAGCACATGAATTTTATCATCGCCAGTTGAAAGCTCCAGCAATGCTGATATGAAAATATGAATAGTTATGATTCGGCGTTGAATAGTCAATCAGGATTTTGTATCTAGCAAAAGATATTAAGCAAAATAGACCAAACAAAACAAATTGTCGTGGCATAATATGAATCAATTTAAACACTGAAAAGAAAGGTCGGCAGGTAGGTGCCATGTTATTAATATAGGTTATTTTTGCGATTGGATCAAAATTTTAGGAATTTTTCGATTTTTCGATTTAATTATGTATCTGTCTCTAATAGAGTAGTGTCTGTCTGTCTCTATGTTCTTACAAATAAGTACATGTGATTTTTAAAAATGCTTGTCATTTTAAAAACAAGGAAGGTAAAATTGTGTTGAATAAAGGTAGAAATCGTCCGAAAAAAATACAGTTTTGAGTGCTTTCAGCTGTGTTTATGACGATTTTCAAAAACGATAAAATTTATTTCATATAATTAAACAAAAAACTTTCGTCTTCATCGTTTCAAAGCACGAATAGAATGTTGTTTTATTTTGATTGTTTTGGCGGTTTAGTTTTCTTTTTGTTTTATATATTTGTTTTTTTCACTCTATTAACAAAATTCTTGTTGGCCATTGAAGCGTTGGTTGCTGTCGTACAACCGTCAGAATTTAAAGGAAAATGGTTCAGACCATTGATGCGGGAAATTGATCCCACTCAATAGTAATGAGAAAAGGTGGAATTCTTATTGTTAACTTATGTAGAACTCACTCACTCTCTCTCTCTCTCTCTCTCTCTCTCTCTCTCTCCGAGTATATAAATATATGGAAAATCAACTGACTTCTATACTAAATAAAAGGTGTTAATTTTTGTGTAATCAGCGTTTACGCGCTCTTTCTAAAACTCTTTCCGCGCAAACTCTGAAGGATAGAAACTCGAAATGATTTAAGAAATCTTTTCCCTTCTAGATCGTTTAAAATACATTTTTAACTAATTAGAATAATGGATAAATCATTTATATTTTAATCTAAATTCGAACCTACTTCACTCTTATACATAGTCAATTTAATAGATAAAATTTCAAAGGATCTATAGATTAATTTGGTAAATTTACTCAAAATTATCGACTTTGTTTCTTTTGAGGGGTAATCTAAGATTCTTTTCCTTCAAGAATTTGTTTAATCTAAACATCACTTAATTATTTTAAATTGAACGAAATATGTGATTCGTCACCTTCATGACTTCAGTAAAAAACATACTGAGCTTCCAAATTGGCCCTTACGTTACGAAAATAATGTATAATTTTTGATTCAACCAATTTTTTTCTAAAATCTCAAGCCAAAGTGTCAAAAACATTTTTATTTAAAACTCTCTATTTAGTCAAACAGTTCTATTTCAAACAATTCTGTTTAGTATAAGTGCAGTTTTTGTTTACACACAGTTGAATGTCAAAACAGTACTTTTTCGAACAATTAAGTTTAGCTTACATAGTGTTTCAATATCAAAAGCAGTTCTATAGCAAGCAATTCAGTTTAGCTTAAGTACACTGTTTAGTTCTACTTGACCCATTGAAAGGAACCTACCATGTGCTACCACTCCGAGCCAGTGGGGACCAGGGAACGATGACAATGAAGGGGTACTCTGCATTCTCCAAAACCCCAGCTGGAACCTCACCAAAATATTGCTTAGAGTCATATCAGGACATTCGTTAAAGAGGTCTTACCCCTCTGAAGAGATGCAGTCAGTGTATCCTACAGCCCCAGCCAATTTGGCAAAGAAATTATCAATTTCTTTTTTAAATAAAAAGACTTTGGAGTGATATACCAATTTATTGACAATATCATAGCTACATTTATATGCGAATGCCAACCACTTTCCAAAAGTAAATCAGGTATTACTCCCGGAAGATATTGTGAAATTAGCATTCAAAGAACTTTCACCTTGTTTTTTTTAATTATTTATCAGTGAATCAACAAATAATAGATAAGATACGAAAGATATATTATTAGGATTTTAGTCCACTTTAAACTCAATTCATTCTATTTGTATGATAATCCCGGTTTTCGTTTATAAATTTCACTTCATTCAGCTGAGTTATTACAGTACTTTTGCATTCATTCAGTCCTGTTACGACCCTTTTTTTCTCATTTGTCTTGTACATTTTCAAGTTTCAAGGCAAATTGATTTGTGTTTTCTATCCCGACGCATTCTTTGTGTTTTCTATCCCGACGCATTCTTTCGTTACCAACAAATATGATTACCTTTTTAAACCACCTCATTTCTTTTTATATTTTAACAAAATTTTTCGGCACTTCTGACGAGGAACGACCACTCACCTCAGCAATGTTGCTGACATAGCGGTCGAAATGAGTATTCCAATCTCATCGTAGCCCCACAACAGAAGGTTTACTACAGAATAACACACATAAGATTAATTACAAAAAATATCGCTCCACTCAAATCCGGATTATCTCTAAAGTGGATTGCCTTACTGAACGAAGTTTAAGATATTTTGTATTGTTTCACTTGACAGTTCTTTTGTTAGATCCATGTTTCTTCTTATTTCGCCATACCTAATCACTTATTGAGGTCTACAAGAAGTATTTTTTACTTTATTTGATTTTCTGGTTGAATTATGCAAATGATATAAAATTTAGGGCTAATATATTCGCTGAAAAATCACATTTTGTCATAGTAAACTGAAAAATATACAAAGGAAGCTATTCAAGGATGAAAGGTCTTTTTCAGGGACTTCCACCGGTGCTTGGCAGCCACCGCGCTCGTTTAAAGCACCATTTGTAATCAGCAAGAAAGTTTACATCCCACCCGCTTTGGTAGGGCTTTTCCATAATGCGAATGTCATGGTGAAAGCACTCACTTCACTCAAATCTCCTCAGTTCTTAGGAAAAATGTGACCGCAGATAATGCAGTTTGACTGACATTCGTGCCCCGAATTGGCGAACACTCTTCAGTAGCTCTTCAATTTCCCTCTCGTATTCCACGCTCCCGTGGTTTCCCAGAAAGTTTGTAACTACTGACTTCAGTGAATGCCTGCCGGACAGTTAAGCTTCGTTCTGTGTTTCGTCAAACATAGGTTTCTTCCTGAGTTCTCTTATTCGAGAGCCATCAAATATACAACCCTTGAGTTTTTCCATGCTTATCCATGGGATCTTCTGGAAGAAAGCTAACTCCCTGCCTTCTCTATCAATTGCCTTCACAATATTCCTCATTACTCCTAACACAAAACGTCAGGGTGGAAGCAGTATTTTCTTCAGTTCAACGAGAGGGTAAAACTGAAAGTTATGCGAGCCATGTTTTAACCCTTGTCTTAATGGCCACTCTTGTATGACATAAGGTTGGTCATCACCCCATCAGTTCCAGAGACAAAGAAAGGTTACTATGTGTAACAATTTTAGAGCTCTAAGACCAGTCCAACCACCTTAAAACTTCCACAGATCAATCATTTGTTCTCGTGGTAGTTAAAAACAAACAAGGAAATGATCTATACTGTCGTGAATTTCTATTATATGTGCTGAATGGCCTATAGGGATAGATGAAAAACTATTCTCATTATCTAAAACTACATTGAGACTTCCGCTGGATGAGGCAATAACAAGTCTCAGTTTCGTAGCATTAAACTCTAAGCCCATTGATTTGATCAACCCAGGAATGTTGTTGCTATAAACCAATCACAACTTACCCTGGAACGTGAAAAACTGTCTTAATTCGCTCTCATGGTCTCCATACCAGTAAACGTTGTTTCTGGTGTAAACATATTTCTCTTTTAGACATGAATCCAGCAGCAGAGTTACTTTGAAAGGTTCGGATCTCAAGTCAGATTGTTGATTTCTGCTTGAGTCAAGGGTAATGGCTGGTCGTCCCCTTCTGGCTTGTATGTGTCATCCCCAGCGACAACAGTCATGGCACTATGTTTAAAATCAGAGCTATATACCACGTTATCATCTGGCTCATGAACAGGAAGGTCCGATTTATGAGGAATTGGTCTCATGGCAAAAGGAGCACCGGAGTATTGGACATGGTACTTATTCTTGCGATTTATTTTTTTTAGATTTAGTGTCCGTAGTGCGATGTTTTCCTTATCTCAAGACCATTGGAATATCAAATGACAGAATTTTCGTTGACTATTTCTCCAATCGTTCTGGTTCTCCACATATCATTTACAACAAACTAGGGGAGCGAATGGCTTACCTCGATCTCCTAGTTTTACTCCAAAGTAATCTCGATATTCCTTCTTCACAAAGATAGTGATTTTTTATTGACAGGAAGAACAGCGTTAACGCAAATATAACACAAGCTGTCAGGATTATTCTTACTCTTGCAATTCATTCTAACAGGAATACAAATGTCAAACTGAAAAGATAAAAAATAAGTCAGCACTCAGCTAATCGTTGACTCTTGACACAGTACATTAAAATCATTTTAAGCTGAGTGATAATACCCGCCCCACTAGGTATATGGGTGTGAACGAATAAGGTGGTACACTGTAGTTAAGTACACATAAAACATTATATGCTATACTTAACATCAGGCACTCACGATCAGCCGTGACAAGTAGGGTCCACTCGCTTTTGAATATGTATTATTGTGTACAACTTGTGAAGTATTCAAGCACAACTTAAAAACCAAACATTACCAAATACAATGAATGGTATTTTTTTAATTCAGCGGAAGCTGGCCATCATATATCTCTTGATAAACTTTTGACCTTTGGAAAAAATTAATACAGGCCAGTGTTATTTTGAGCTTGGGTAGTATTTATTATGAGCAAAAAGTTCATCTCATACATGGCACAAATAGTAGACTCTAAAATATGGAGCAATTTTTCTTCACAAAATTTATAGATAATTATCAGGACTTCGGCACTTTTTGACATTATAAACCTTTTTTTTCCACGGTGCAAATATTTCAAATGGGTATAGGTACAACTGTGTTTACATAAGTATATCCCCTCGCACACATAGAATTCTTTTTTAAAATGGCAGTCTTCGAAAAACGTGGCGAAGCCACGTTTTTCGAAAACTGAAGAAGACGGACACCACCCAAGATTAGAATAGGGAAAAAGAACATTATTTCAAAAAAAAAAAAAAACAACAAAAAAAAAACAAATATTAATGACAACATTAAAGGCGGAATATCCAATCAAGTAGATTATATTTTGTTTTGAATGGTGCATGTAGATGATAAATTTGAATATAACAGTTCATAAGAGAGAGAGAGAGAGAGAGAGTGAGAGAGAGAGATGTTCAGAAATATTGCTGACAGTTTTTTTACTCGGTGTCCTCATATTCGTGCTTCTTTCCTCACATTTTCCAGGGGGAATAATGTAGACTTTTCCATTCTTCAGCACCATGGCTCATTCACGACAGCTTTGTTTAGTTTCAAAGGTACACTGGCTTATTTTATGCGCTGAACCTTAAAAATATCAATGTCACCGCGGTCACTCAGGAACTAAATTTCTTCCCTTTACTTTAACCACCTTTTCGTTTGAGTTTGTTTCCAACGCCTCCTATCCGATTCATTTCTGCCAATACACTTTATTTTTAGCTTGAACGTTTGCTTGTTGCTATGACTTGGATTTTCAGGGTTATCCTGCATTTATCTCTTCACTTGCTTTCACTTATCTCCGTCTCTCTCTCTCTCTCCCTCTCTTGATTTCCTCTCTCTCTTTCACTAACTTCCTCTCCATAACAGTATGTACATATATCTGTGTGTATAATAGTATCAAAAGTATTGATAAACAGGTTAGAGAGGTTCGCAGATTTAAATAACAAAATATGGAAAGAGAAGGATTTTCCAGTGGATATAAAATGGATAGATTTTTAATATCATTGATAAAGCAAAATTCGGTGCTATTACAGTCAGAGGTCAGAAGAAAAAGATATTTACTTAGGTACATTAATTTGGTTGTTCTACGTGGGAGGAGCAGTTTCCTTTTCTGGGAGTCAGGAACTCATATATTAAGGTAGCAATCATGAGATGAAAAGAGACCAAAGGCGGCTAATGGTAATAGAGGTTCAGAGCCATGGCGTTTGGTATCCCCATTGAACTGCTTTGCTGAGTAGTACTGGAGTTCTAGGGGGACATGGATATCAGGGTAAATATCTACGCACTTAAGCTGGAAAGCGAAGTGTCATTTGGCATCTCTTCCCCGGATAAAATTGATGAGTGAATACAGAAAGTAGTTACTTTGGTTTGTTTGTTTGCTTTTGACTTTACCGAGCAGACCTGTGGCTTACTGGGTTTCGGGAATAACCTGCAGCCGACTAATCTTAACAGCATGCACAACGAGTGTTTGAAGTGGTTTAGCTGGAAAATCTGGGAGATAAACAGACGATGATGCTTATAAGCATAATATATTTTTTCAGGAGCCACATTGATAAGCTAAAACTTTCTTTTAACGCCAAATATCCCTTGAAGAAAGATGATTTGTAATTCTGGACAAAGTGACGCTGGTTCTTGACATTTCGACACACGGTTAAGACTGAGAATTCTTTGTAGACAATTTTGTCGCCACTATTCAAGACGCAGGAATGTTCTTGACAGTTGTTAAGTGTCCTGCCCATTTGAAAGGAAATTTCTTTGTCATCCTTAAAACGTGCCTTTTCATTCATCTGTCAAAACTTACACAAAAGTATTTTCTTCAATTCAGATTTTTGGACGAATCTCTTCCGAGTAGGTAGACGAAATAAAGTTTCTCTTTTGGCAGAAACTTGGATATGGGTTGATCTCGCATAACTTGGCGACTTGATAAAGGCCTCTAAAGGGATTCCAAAGGGACTAGGGATCTCAGTATTTCCTTGTACTCTGCTTTTTTGTAGAAATATTTACAAAAAACCACCCGAAAACAACTTTAGAAATTGTGAAAATCTCTAAGTAGAATACAATATTACCTTGACCTAAGTCACTAATTCTGTTCTAAGAGTCAAAACTGATGCAAATAAAGACATTCCTTTTCTCTGTAAAATTATTTAATCTAAATAAACAAAATTGGTAAACGTATTTTCAATCAATTCTTCCACGGTTATACTAAATATAAATAATAGAGAAATGTCTGTATTTTTGTAATCTGATCAATTTTCATTCTTCTTTTCTTTTCTCTCTCATTTTTCTTTCTTCCTCTGTTCTTTTCTTACCCTCCCTCACCCCCCCCTCTCTCTCTCTCTCTCCCTCTCTTTCTTTCATTTGTTTGTACGTTCCTTCTCCCTTCCTTTTTTTTTCGAATCCATTAATTTTCGGTATTTATCTTTTGCTTCTTTTGAAACATTAACATGTTACCAAGCAACATCTACGTGAAACTTGACTAACGGCTAAGCATCCAAACATATCAGACGTCCATAATATGTTCCTGTTCTTCTTCTATCCTTCCTCAACTCTTGCCCTGTCTTCCTTCTTTGTTTTCTCCCCTGATTTTCTCTATTCCCTCCTTCCCATCTTTCTTTCCTGTTTCTTTCCTGATTCTTTCCTTGCTTACTTTGTTCCTTTCTTCATCTTTTCTCTTTTCTCTTTTCTTTCTTTCTTTCTTTCTTTCTTTCTTTCTTTTATACTTTTTTCCTGCTTTCCTGTCTTCTATCTTTCTCCTGCCTTTGCTACATTGCTTTCTCCTGGCCTTTCTTTAACCCTCACTTCCTTGAATTGTTTAGTGTATTTCACGGAATGTCTTGGGAAAATAGTTTGGAAAGAGCCATGATGAAAATACTTTAACGGAAAACATTCAACTTGAGTTAGGATGTCAAATCTGCAGTTCCAGGAATTGTAAAATTACTTCTTCGTTCATATTACCCTTAGGTTTACTCTCACATGGAAGGGTAATACCTGTTATGGTCTCATATAGTCGTTTGACAATCATTAGTTTTATTGAAAACATTATAGTGTACATTATTTGTATTAGATTGGAATACTTGTGTGCAAATTATTTGTTCAGGGTTCTTTGTTTAATACCATATCTACCTTCGTGGGTTATTTCATGCCAAATCGCTCCTTGTTGAAGAATAGCAAAGATTCAAGTTAATTCCCCCCAGCAAACACTTTTTCGTTAATGGTATTTGTCCGAAAGTGATCGTACTAGCATGACTAGAGTTCGAACTCACGTACTTCGTGGCTGCAGTTTAGTATTTTTGCATTAAGCCTTAGGAGCCTCCCCTGATAATTATTTTTATCAAATATTGATATAAAATGGCCCATAACGGCTTGATATGCCGTTAAACAAATAAACCAAACTAAACAAAAAAACTTAGAAATTTAAGGAATTTTATATTTTTCTAAAGAATTTTTATTTGTCTACTGTTCTATAAATTTCTCGGAATTTTTGCAATCTAAGTAAAACGCCATTTTAAATTTCGTGCTACCTGTGTACTACCCCATTTGTACATTTTCTATGAATTCTAAAATGTAGCATTAGTTTGTTTGCTTGTTTGTTTGTTTAGGTTTTATGGCATATCAACCTCTGTAGGTTATTTAATGCCATATACATTTTCATAAAAATGAACAGTTTTATTTCAAACAATTAAGTTTAGTATAAGAATAGTTTTTGTTGACACACAGTTAAATGTCAAAACAGTTCTATTTCAAACAATTTAGTTTTGCATAAGTACGCAGTTTTAATATCAAAACAGTTGTATATCAAGTAATTCAGTTAAGCATAAGTACACAGTTAAGTTCTATTTGACCCACACATACGACCTTATCAGGTGCTACCACTCCGGGGAAACGTGCTCCTGCGAGCAATGGCAATCAAAGGGGTACTCCACATTGCCCAAAGCTCCAGCATTTACTGGAACCTTACCATCAAATTGTTTAGAGTCACACTCGTTGTGGGAGTCTTACCCCTCTGCAGAGATGCAGTAGATGTATTCTCCAGCCCTAGCCGACTGAGCAATGTTGTATTAATTTAATGATGATGCATACTTAGTACTATATAGCTCTGTGCAAAAGAATAACTATGAAATAGAAGTATTTACTTTAAGCCATATAAGCGTGTATAAATTATTAGTATTAGATCGGAATACATGAAACCATACAAATAACAGTAAACTGTTTGCATTACCTGTACTTATTTGAAGCAATAATTGTTTTCAAATAATGAGCATTAATTATTTGAGACCATAGATTTATTTAAATAACCTTGAGAGTTTTGACGTGCCGTAAAACCAACGAACCCTCTCATCATGAAAATAGCTTACAAATTTTCATTATAAGAAGGCTTAGGTGGAAGAAACATTCAAGATTAGACAGGAATGTTACCGTTTGATGTATTTTGAAAATATTATTGCTAATAAATACGTAATTTAATTTGACAAATTACTTTTCTAAGTGAGTACTTACTTTGATAGTAATTTTACAATGAAGCAATAATTGCGAGTTAAATATTGATTATTTCTGTTGACGTAATTGGCTAACAAAATAGTCAGATCGAGTTTGGTGCTGACGCCATGCTGACTCCAGAGATGAACGTTCAAATCGGAGTAAAAAATGGGATGTCAGGTAGACAGTTGAAACAGGTTCTAAGAATACCAGAAATTACAATGTCCCAGAAAAAATACATTAATAACAAATGACGCCAAATTCTACAATTCCGAAATATCATCTAAACTACCCAACTAAAATAAATGACGTAAGCCTTGATCTTCGAAATTGTTTGATCCGTGAAAAGTTGCGATATTATCCCGCTGGGACGCAGATCAACTGATTTTATAACTAACAAGCCAACATGTTCTTCGGAGAGAATATTCACGCGTTCGTGTACAGATGACAGAAGTGTTTCAGTTTCAATGTTAACTCCGTAAAAAACGGAAAAAACACTCAGTCCATATTCAAAACAGTTCTAGGTTAAACAATTCAGTCTAGTGTAAATACAGTTTCAATGTCAAAAAACATTTCTATTTCAAATAATTCAGTTTAGCATAAGCATGCAGTTTAAATGTAAGTACGGTTTAATTGTCAAAAACATTTATATTTCAAGCTATTCAGTTTAATCAAACAATTCAGTTTAGCATAATGCTGTTAGTTCTATTAAACCCATTGATAGGGCCCTATCAGGTGCTACTACTCTGCACCACAGTGGACATGGGAGCAATGGCAATGAAGAGGTACTCCGTATTCCCCAAAGCCCTAACATTACTGGGACCTCACCGTCAGACTGTTTAGTGTCATATCCAGGACACTCATTGGGGAGTCTTACCCCCTCTGTAGAGGTGCAGTCTGTGTATTCTGGGCAATACACAGAGTTAAATGTCAAACGGTTTTATTTCAGATAATTCAGTTTAGTATAAGTTCACATTTTAGACGTCAAAACAGTTTTATTTCGAGCAATTCAGTTTAGCATTAGTACGCAGTTTAAATGTCAAAACAGTTCTATTTTAAACAATTCAGTTTAGCATAAATACGCAAAAATGCAAAAATCTGTATTGTGAAGGAAGCATGGTATAGTTATATTTAACCCATAGATAGGACATTTATAAGGTGCTACACTCCGGGCCAGAGTGGGCCTGGGATCAATGGCAGTAAAGGGGTATTCTGCATTTCCCAAAGCTCCAGCATTGCTGGAGCCTCACCATCAGATTGTTTAGTGTCATATCCAGGGGGTGCAGTCAGTGTATTCTACACCCCCAGCCGACTGGGCAACATTTTTTTTGACATCTTCGTATATATATATATATATATATATATACGAACATGTGTGTAGTGCTTATCAGGTGATAATTCTTGAGTAAGGCCTGATTTTGAGACCGGTGTCTAACAGAGAGTACCCAAGAATTAAGCGTTCGTTGGTCAATGTACATGAATCCAGCAATGAAGCATTAATTCATTGATCTAAACAAGATAACGTCCTTACAGTGAGCGTATATATATATATATATATATACAATCATTCAAAAGTATTTAGCCATCCTACAAAACTTCTATTTTTCATGCTAAACGTGTTACTTTTAATGAAACAAGTCAAGCTCCACAATGTTCTTATTTATACAAAATAATTTTTTTCTTGAACCACATTAAGTACAACTTAAATAAAAAGAACACAAACACTTCTTAAACTTTTGATTCATTAAAATGACCCACTTTGGCTGCTTTCGCTTTTTTAAAAATTCTCAGCATTCTTTCCAATAAAGACTAGAGGTAGACAGAGGAGAGTTCTGTCCAGCTTTTCAGCAACAGTTGCCAGAAGTGAAACGCACTTGTGGATTGTGTAGCTCTGGCATTTCGGTCAAGTTCATACCACACCTGTTAAATGGGACTCAAGTCTGCTGGTTGTACCGGCTAAGACATCACTTGAAGGACATTCTGTTCTACTTTCCTTTTAATGTATCTCTGGCAGAGTTTAATCATATACTTTGGGTCATTGACTTGCATGAGTGCAAATCCTTGGCCTACAAGCCTTGTTCCAGATGGGATGGTGTGATCCTGCAATATTTTATGATTGACCGTCTGATTCAAATTGCCTTTTTACCTGGAGGAAGTCCGTGACTTGCAATTGGCAAATGCCCTCTGCAACACGAATAATCTTCCTCCATACTTTACGGTTGTTATGATACAAGGGTTATTAACTTTTTCACTGACTATTCACCGCCCTTAGACCCTTCTATTTGACCCAAAGTTTTCGAACTTTGATTTGCCAATTTGTCCTGTCTTCTGGCGCCTTGGCCTACAGCAGTCTTTTGACATTATTTTGCTTTCTCAACAGTTGTTTCTTGACAGCCAGTCTACCATATAGGCCAGCTTCACAGAGTTTTCTCGTCATAGTGAATACAGACGCATTTTCTACGACATTGGTTCAGTTGTGGAGTGATGTTTAGAGCAGTCAAATTGTTAACTTCAATGAGGTTTTCCTCTGCATAAGTAAAGGAAAAATAATCTAGCAAGCAAATATTCAACTCAGTATTGACTTATGTGGGTTCAAGTGGTGATATAATGTACCTTTTCGCAACTGTTTAATTCTTGTTCTATACTAAAGAAGAAAATGCCTTCAAATCAATTTTTCAAAAGATATCTAGTTATACTGAGGTTAAACTTCCTGAGGAAGACTTTTATTTCGTATAATAAATAACTTGTGATGTTTAACTTGTTTCATTAAAAATAACATTGTGAGGGTGTCCAAATACTTCATGTATATATATATATATATATATATATATATATATATATATATATATTATCACATACACACAAACATGTACACACACTCACATATATATAAATGTATATGTATCAGGAATTACAAAACTAAAATTAAAAAAAAACAATAGAAATATCCCATAATCACTATTTTTTTTTACAATGCTTCAATTCTAAATCCCCATTTGATTGTAATTATTTGAAAAAAATTTTTATTGAATTGTTTGAAACATCCTAATAAACCACACTCACTCGTGGAAGACCAATCTCAGCAATATGGCATACGTGTTAAATGAACTTGCTTTGATTATATATATATATATATATATATATATAGTATTGGAAATATTAATAATTACTTTTAAGGGGGAATTATAATTTAATGAGAACCCATTAAAATACGACTAAAACAGAAAAAACCCAACAAAAACTAAACTAAAAGTCCCCTTATAGACCTTGTTTTATCATAGATATACCGGTAGAAATTTCACAAAAATTATTAAAAAATGGGAAGTAAATTCGCAAAAGTCATGGGGAGGACGGACAAAGACAGAGAAAAACAATCTACTAGTCTCTGTATTCTCCAAAGAGTTTCAATGGTTAGGTGATTTTTTTCTGCTTGCAAAGGCTGGGGTGGAGCTCAGTTATTGCAAACGCTTCCAGTATGACTAAATGTTTTCTACAGTATTACTAGATGTTTTCTGTGATCTACGCACAAATATTGGAAGCGTAAATAATAACTGAGCTACACCTTAGCCTGTACGAAAAGGGAAAACTCACCTACCCATTAAAACTCTTCCGAAAATTTGAAGTGTAGTAGTTATTTCTTTTCTCTTCGTTCTTTCAATCCACGACTTCTGCTAATTCCCTTACCATTTTTTTTTAAATTTTAGTAAAATTTCTACCGGTGTATCTATTGAAAATGACCGATCGAAAGGGTTCTTAGTTATGTTTTTATATTTGTGGTATTTTAGTCTGTTCAAATATATATATATATATATATATATATATATATATATATATTGAAGCATATCCAAAGGTATTTATGAAAAAATATTTTCAATATTATTTACTTTCCTTAAAAACGTGATTTTTCAACAATATATTATCTTTCTTGGTTTCTAGAATGTATGATCTAAAATGATATAGGAGGACTACCCTGAACTACAGCCATCCCACGATCCATAGCTGTGGATTTTAAACTTCAGTAGACAACCCATATTACTAGTGAGTATGACGCTGTATGATTTTGCCCTAGAATATTGTGACGTCGTGTGATATTAGCATAAAATTCTTGTAATGCAAAGTATGTATCTTATGTGCCAGAAAATCTGATCCGTCGATTCCTCTCTTGAACTAATGTTAATGAAAATTTAAAGGAAAAAAAGAGGAAATATATTTAGATTAGAAAGTCATGTATTTTCAAGAAATAAACAGAAATCGATTTTTCCCCAATAAACAGAAAGCTATTTTCCCTCAAGAAATGCCATTTCGGATTTGTCTATATCATATTGATATCGTAGTATTCAGTCTAGAATAATGTTAGAAGAGTTTAAATGTAGACAAGGAAAATCTCTCGGGACAAGCTTGAGAATATTTGGGAGAGCGAAATCGATATATTAAATCGTTTAGATGCAAAAATAAAAGATGAAAACGGTGAATACATTGAGGTTCATAAGTTTTCCATTTTTTAAACTGATAACTTAATAATCTACGCTGTTGATATTCTGTGTTTAATAATCACATCACATCAAAGACAGACAACAGATATTGCATATGTTGTAGAATGGGTTTAATGTGTCAGTAGCCGATGAAATATAATTTATTCCTTAATTTCTCTATTTCACTGTCTGTCTCTTCTGCCATCTCTATATATGAGGGATGTTTAAAAGTTCTCAGCTCAAGAATGAGGACACTGATCTTTTTTTTTCTTTTAAAAGATCGATTTTATTTTAAAGTTTAAAGAACAGTTGAAGAAATATATGTTAAGGGCCTTGAAATTCATAATTATTGGCCATTTTTTCTTGACTCAGCACCGGCTTAATCATTCATATGTTCGTAAAAAGTAAACATTAATCCCGACTGTCAGTTTCATTTTTTCACGATCATCAAGTGATAATGAAAGCTTTACCCTTTCGAAATCAGAGAGTCTATAACCTCCAAACTCATGTATTTATTCTCCCTGTCGGCATGACCTAGGGAAAGCAGAGAACATTACCTGCAGACTCGTAACTATATTATTCACAGGTCCACTCGGAACTGGTGTGGTAGTGTCTGTTAGGGGTCCATCTATAGGGAAAATAATATATTTGGAAATTATTAGCATTATGAATACTTAAGAATATATATTCTTTTGTACATTGTTTATATTAGATAGGAATATTTGACTGTGATTGGTGGATTGATTGATGGATTGATTTAAACGGTATTGCGGTCATATCTACACTTTTTAGGTTGTTCATTCTTAACTGTTTTTTTGGACACAGTCCAATCGAATTCGTATAATTTTTAAACAGGTCTATTTGATTCATAGATGGGTCCCAAACATTTACTACCACTCCAGGTCAGAGTAAACATGGGATTAAGTATTTTGATACAATTTTGGGGATGAGGGGGAATTATTGAAGTTTTCAAAGCCCCACTGATAGGGATTATAATACCACTGTATGCAATTTTTTAGTATTAGAATGTAATATAAAAAAGCGATATTCTTGTCTTTAATTTATTTCTATTACAATTCTTCGAACCAAATAACTTTTAAATTGAATGATACATATGGACTTGACTAAAATATCTTCATATGAAAATAGATACAAATCATTAATGTGATATAATTTTGGTTGGTTGGTAGGTTCGTTATTTGCGTTTTATGGTATATCAATCTTTGTAGGTTATTAAATGCCAAAGCCATTTTTATATATTTCAAACAATTCAGTTTAACATGAGTACACCGTTTAATTGTCAAAAACATTTCCATTTCAAGCAATTTAAACAGTTCTAATTCGAATGTCCAAACAGTTCTATTTTAAACAATTCAGTTAAGCATAAGTACGCAGTTCATATATTAAGACGTCTATTTAAATCAATTCAGTTTAACATGAGTACGCAGTTTATTTCTAATACACCCATGGATAGGGCCCTATAAGGTGCTACCACTCCGGGCCAGATTGGAGCAGGGAGCGATGGCTATGAAGTAATACTCCGTATTCCCCAAAGTTTTAGCATTACAGGAACCGGACCCTCAGATTTACTGTCATATCCCGGACACTCATTGCATGGGTCTTACCCCTCTGTAGAGGTTCAATCGGTGTATTCTATAGTCCCACCAAACTGGGCAATTATAATTTTGTTTATATATGGATATATATAAAAGAAATAAAGTACCACGATTCCGGCAATGAACGGACATTTATCTCCGTATCAACCCAGAAAAAGCCCGTCAATGCCATCATAGGACTAGTAGGAATGCTTTTCAGTCCTCATACACTAGAATCACTTGATAACATCAAAAATAGAAATGAGAATGATGGTAGCTACATTTAGCGGCAACCTCAGCACAATAATAATCTACTGCTACAGTCCTATTAATGACAGCAATGAAACTGACCTCATCAGCTTCTACAATGAGCTATCCTCCCTTGTCTATTGCATTCCCAAACACAATGTTCTAATCATCGGTGGATGCATGAATGTCTAAACAGTTTTAGACTAAAACAATAAATTCTGCTAAGACAACTCCTCAAGAAGAAATAACTCACTGAATTTTCACTTGAAAACAAACTAACCTAACTTTTAAAAAATTCCATGAAAGAGGGGAAAACTATTGACATATATCTATGAAATAATGATAAAGCTCTGATACATTGCATACTCATAGATTAAAAAATAGATTAAAAGCGCTCTGAACTATGAGGTATACTCCTCTTTTGAAAGAGTATCTTGCGATCACAAAATTGTCACTACAAAGATACGTCTGAGCCTTGACAGAGATACGACACAAACAGCCAAAACCACACACTGTGACTGATCCTTTCTTAATATTAGAGATATTAGCAATGAATATACGATAAAACTAAGAAACGAATTCGATGCTCCTCAAGAGATATCCGAAACACTTACTCCGAATGACTAATGTGAAAACCTGTCAACGCCCTCATGGAAGCAGCAGCAGAATGCATACCAAGCAAATTAAGAGCCAAAGATATAGTTCGCTGGGAGACACTAGCAGTTAGGAAAAAACGAGATGACGGGAAAACAGCATCCCTCTGAAATAAAAGGAACCTAACTAATGCCAATGCGCAGAAACTTAAGAAGGCACAAAGAGAACTAATTAGCGCATAACAAGAAGAACAAATAAAATATATTCAAAACCAGATTAATAAAATTAGAAACTATATTGAAAATAAACAATCTCGAATAGCGTGGCCGACAGTAAATGTAGGGAGAAAAAGTAAGAGCACTTCGAGAGCTAAACTAAAAGCTGTCAGTTAAGAAGAACGAAAACATATGGAAATAACATTTCAAGAATCTGCTTGGAAACTTCTCGAAAGGAACAGAAAAACCTATCACAAAAATTATTAAAAATCAAATAGACATCTAAGTAAGAAGAACTCATTCTAGTACAAACAAAAATTCAAAAGAGGAATGTAGCAAGACTTGATGAAATACCCACAAAAGTATGGAAGACAAGGAAATTTTAAGACTAACTCTCCGATAATGCAACGACACAATAGAGTGATAAATAAAAGACGGCATCTTTCTCTTTCCCAAGAAAGATGACCTTAGAATCACAAAGAACAACCGAGGAATAACTCTTACATCCATAGCAACTAAGGTTTATAATGCTCGGCTTCTCAACCGCATCGAACCAGAAATTGAGAAGATTCATTGAAAGAATCAAAATAGTTTTCCGAGAAAGCGATTCACAATATCACAGATTTTGACAATCTGTTGAATCATAAGGGTTCATGCAAAAGAAACACTCGAGGCGTAACTCCTGTCCGTAGAATACTCCAAGGCATTTGTTTCCATACACAGAGGGAAGATGGAGGAAATACTTCTAGCGTGTGGTCTCCCCAAAGAAACGATTACAGCCATAAAGATACTCTATTATCAAGGTTCATTAACGGAATGGAGACACAGACTTTTTTGACATAGTTGCTGGTGTTATGGAAGGGGATACATTAGCCCCATATCTGTTCATAAGTAAAGTTAGCGACCATAGTCGAGGGTGACCCGAAGGCTCCCTTTTCGATAGCTACTACACCAAGGTGTAGTGGAGGGCGCTACTCCCTTCCCAAGATTGCTCCACTTTACCCTTGAACCGTACCTTATAATGCTGAGTGTTAAGCAAGGTGGTATCAAGTTCCATTTTTAAAGTCTTTGGTATGACTCGACCTGGGATTGAACCCAGGTCTCCCGGGCCATTGGCGAACACTCTAACCGCTGGGCCAATGTCCCGGTATCTGTTCATAATATGCCTAAACTACGTACTTTGAACATCGACAGATATAATGAAAGAAATCGGCTTTACACACAAAAAAGGCAAGAAGCAGAAGATACCCTGAAAAAACAATTACGGACGCAGACTAGGTTGATGACATCATGATTCTTACAAAGGCACGAACCCAAGTAGACTCCCTGATGCATAGTCTGGAGCAGCCTTCAGGAGGCACTAGCCTCCATGTGAATGCAGACAAAAGGGAGTACATGTGTTTAATATCAAAAATGAAAAATTTTCGCTTTAAATGGCGTTTCTCTTAAATTAGTGGACAAGTTCATGTACCACAGTGGCAGTATCTCATCCACAGAAAGTTACATCAATATGCACCCTGTGAAGGCATGGACTGCACTTGATAGGTACTATTTACCAACCCCTCTACTCGGGCAGGATATGACACAAGGTCAGTTTTTAAGCGGAGTTTAACAGGTTTGAATTCAGAGTTTTCCTTCTCCTAGACTAGTTGCCTCACCAAGGCTGAAGAACCTAGTCCGTCCTACTATTTACCCATAGCTGGAGGGAGAATAAGGGGGTTCATACCTTTCCCAAGGGTATTTGCCCGAAAGTGAACGTAATAGCGCTACTGGAGTACGAACTCGTGTACTACGATTCCGCAGTTCATCGCTTTAACCATTACACCACGAGGACACTGCACTTGATAGGTTATCGATAATATGGAAGTCTGACCAATCTTTAATGCATTTTTACAAGCAGTGGTCGTGTCAATTCTTCTGTATAGATGCACCACATGGACACTGGCGAAACCTTTAAAGAAAAAGCTAAACGGTAAATGAACAAACAAACTACAAGTCATACTTAACAAATCCTATGAAACAACAGTTGTACGGCCACCTACTTCCTATTTCTAAGAACATCCAAATACGAGGTACAAAACATGCGTGAGACAGCTAAAGAAGCAAGGACAAACTCATAATTGACGTTTGCCAATGGACACCTTCACATTGATAGGCCAGTGTCGACCGACCAACGAGAACTTACAACAGCTCAGTACAGACGCAGGATGTAAGCTTGAAGGCTTGCTGAGAGTGATGGATGATAGAGACGAATAATGAGAGAAGTGAGGAAAATCCATACTTGCTGCGTGACATATTGATGATGGTGATATATATATATATATATATATATATATTCCTAACTAACGAATGAAAACGATATATAAAAGCTAGCTTCACGGACAAAAATTAATCAGAATGATTTACTGTTCAAATTTTTTCTTACCAATCGTTTTGTCGTAAGAATCCGCAATAAGAAACGTAAAGAAATTCGAACGTTATATTGCAAACAGCACGTCTTCAAGAATTATTTTCATCGCTGCTGCTATGACTTTCACAATTATGACGTCAATATAATAATAAACCGTCTACGAAAAAAGGAACGAACGCCAGAAGTTTAGCTGAGGCAAAATCAAAGCCGTAAACCGAAGTAAAAATAAGAAGCTTCACTTTCTTTATTATTTACGAAACTGTTAACTTCAAGGACCACGAGTTAACAGCGTCTCCTTTTGAACGCTATTTATTCTTAAAGTTACAAAAGACAAAGAAACACAAAAAACGAGAAGGTCCAAGGAAGGTTGGAAAAAATCTCAAAAGACGTTCCGTTGATTTTTTACTTACCAATAGCTGCAATGGCCGAACAGCTTTCTCAACTGATGCCGGATTTCTCCAGTCTACACTGGACTGAGTCAATGGCCGTCGTGCTCGCTTATTTAGTGCAAGGTGCCGTACTCATTGGCCCTCAGGTCCTACCAAACAACACCGCTTCTAGGCGCCAACGAATGCTGATATCCCTTGCTATTCTCGTCGTTGTTGGCGTGCTAATGGACATTGTTGAATTTAATTTCTGCCAACCAACGTTAAGAAGCTCATTCTTTAGTTATGTGGACAGACATGGTCTGTTCTTCAAACGAAGTTCGATCTGCGAGGTGCTCGACGAATTCAAGCTGCGGCTATCTTTCAAACCAGTCCTTTCGAAGAAAACGGATTTGGACGGTATTATTTCTACCATATTCACTTGAGTAATAAACCAAGACAACGAAAACAGAAAACATCAACAAACTGTACTTAAAGAAAAACAAAGAAAAAAAAGCATCTCTCGATACGTAATCAGTTGTCAAATGTTTTTTTTACTGGATTAGATATCGTAGAGAAATCCATTTTCGAGAATATTTTTGCAGCATAAAACTTGCCATAGGAATCTCCCGCGGTAAGACAGTCTGTTTGCAGTGCTAGCAAGACATTTATAGTGAATTCGATTTTACCTATTAGGACCCTGCATCCGTAGACCATTCTACCCTGGGCTGTGGCGAAAATGGTAATTTAAAATGTATGTAATCACCCAACCCCTCAGCATGAACCGAATGTGACACAAGGTCAATTTTAAAGGAGAGTAAAGCTGGTTTGTATTCAGTGTTTTTCTTCTCCTAGATTGGTTGTGTAACAAAAATAACTGAAAATGTAGTGTTGTAATGATGTGGGTGGTTTCTTTGAAAGGATATATGTTCTTCTGGGAAGCAGCATAAGTATCAACTGCTCCAGTTCTAAGTGGTAACCGGGTACGGTATACTCTCTGCCTTATGTTAAACTAGTATCCATCGCATAAACCTTGCTCTATTCCACTATAACGGAAACATTAGTAACGACCTTGTTGTTATTGAGCTTTATATCAATGCATAATTTACTAAGCTTTATTAGTCTGAAACACAGGCTTCAGATTGGTTACAATACATGTTGTTTGATTGTTTGTTTGCTTGGGTTTATGGCATATCAAACTTTGCAGGCTATTTAATGCCAAATCCATTTTTATACAAATAAACAGTTCTATTTCAAACAATTCAGTTTAGCATAAATACACAGTTTGATTGTCAAAAACATTTATATTTCAAGCTATTCAGCTCTATTTCAAACAGCTCAGTTTAGCGTAAGTACAGTTTCAGTGTCAAAACAGTTCCATTTCTAACGATTCAGTTTAGCATAAGTAGAGTTTCAATGTCAAAACAGTTCTATTTCAAACAATTCAGTTCAGCATAAGTACCCAGTTCAAATGTCAAATAGTCCTATTTCAAACTATTCAGTTGAGAATAAGTACACAGTTTAGATCTATTTGACCCTTAGAGTGGACCTGGGAGCGACGGAAGTGAAGGCGTACTCTACATTCCCAAAATTTCCAACATTACTGGAACTTTACCATCGGATTATTTAGTTCCATATCCAGGACACTTGTAGGGGTGTGATTTATCCCTCTGCAGAGAAGCAGTCGGTGTATTCTGCAGCCCCAGCCGACTGGACATGATTAATGTTGTTCTTAATTGATCTCCCCATTAATTAGTGTGCAGACTTATTGTTTCTTAACTTTTTTGATCTTTCAGGAAGCGTAGGGTTAACCATGGCTTGATCCTAAAAAGAAATATAGGCATAACTTACATTTGGCACAATTATATTGTGTCCAGTGAGGATAAAACTCACGAAACAGTAAAATGGCATTGCAAGATAAGCCATGGGAGAACATTGATAAGCTCCAAGTCATGGTGTAACTAAAAGTTTCAATGTCGAAGGTTTATTTAATTCTTGACATTAAGTATTTTTCATTATTACCATTTAAGTTATTCCCTCATTTATCAATTTCTAACTTTGTTCGATGTGTACGTTTAAGGAATCGTGCACGTCCAGTCAAAAAGCGTTCCAATTTGCATGTGTTTTGGGTTACCTTCTCTAAGACAGTATTTCCAAATCCTCCAGTCCTTATACTAATCCATTGGTGACTGGACCAAGTGCACCAATTACAATTGGTATAATCGTCACTTTTATGTTCGACAGAATTTTCAATTTCCTAGTAAGGTCGAGGTTCTTGCCTCTCTTTTCAGATTTTTTCAATTTCACTCTGTTGTCTGCTGGAACAGCAAGGTTCTCAATTCTGCAAGTTCTCTTTATTTGTGTTGATTAAGATCTGGTCGTCTAACCGATATTATTATTATCATTATTATTATTATTATTATTATTATTATTATTATTATTATTATTATCAAAATAGAATTGTTACTTGAAACCATATATAATTGCTGGCAAAATTATAAGGATTACATGGGAATATTTGAATAGTGTACTTATTATTATTAGGAATACCTGATGAGTTTAAAATGTATGCAAATCATTTGTATTATGAGTAGTATTTTTATTAAGAATAGTTACCTAACACTCTCGTATTGCTTATAAGCCATTATTCTTAAATCTTGATAGTTATTTGAAAGCATTTAACATGAAAAAACGATGACTGCAGCTTTAAATAACCCAATATACTAACCAACCAAATAGCTAAGATAAGCAGATGGATTTTGAAAAAACTTTATGAAGTATATTCATGGTAGTGATAAACATAGCAGTTGAAGGTTTGCCTTGCACAAAAAAGATATGCAGAGTGTCGAAATGTATCAATCAATCAGATATATTTTTAAAATAGAGATGAGTACAGAGAGAATGAGAGTGAGTGATCATAGCATATGTCTTTACCGAAATCTTTATTAAAATCCATTAGTTTCATATTAGTTTTCATTCATCAGACAAATAGAGCTGTGGTTTTCGATGATTTTGTTCATTTATTCTTTAAAAATATGAATTTAATAACAAATTAATATGGAAATCTTGGCGAATATTTTGGCAGACCTATTTCTAAAATATAGTGTTGTTTTTAGTTTTTACAGCTTTTTCGTTCTGTTTTAATCCTCGAATTTCGCACGTGTCAACAATATAAAGACGATCTCAACAAAGAACCTTTGCGTAGATGCATATCCCCAAAGAGACTAGGGAATAAATATTCAAGAAAGAAAAACGATTGAAGAGTGTTACAATTTAAACTTAATTTCCGGATGAATAGATTCACTTCGCAAAATATGAGAAAATTCCATCGGTGAACCATAAAAAACTGCTTTTCTATTTGAATGTTTAAAAAATCTTGCGAGAAATCGGTACGCAGGGTTAGTAAATAATGGTCATGAGAGATGAATTGGGTGTGAACTCTCCCTAAAGGTGCGAAGATAATGAAACACGTGACTTGGCAAATTTAAAAAAAGGGTTTGTCAGTTAGTTACCAGGAAGGCAGCATATAACAACAGAAGTTACAAAGCATCCTGTCCTCTGAATAATTTTGCTTTGTCGTTACAACATTCTACGCTGATTGATTAATCGATCAATTTTAACGGCATATCAAACCATTTAGATTTATTTTATGTAAATAATTTAAAGACTCATGTTAATTGTAATTTCATATTTAAATATGTTTATTGATTTTTGTGCTTTTTTGGCACAAGATCATATTGAATTCGAATGATTTTTGACCGATGGATAGAACACTAAGAAATTTTACCAAGCTGGGTCAAATTCGGCCTGGGAGTAATAACAATGGTTAAGTACTCCATATCCTCAAGGGCTTGAGAACTGAAGTCTCATCATTAGATGGAGGACGTTACTTTTTGTAAGACCTTAACTCTCTGCAAGAAATTCAGTCAACGCATAGTTAGCCCCACCGATAAGTCTTATAATATAATTTTGTGAAAAACATTCATAGCGGATAGGAATACTTAAAACCATATCGTTGTCTAGAACGTACTATACTTAAAATAACATGATTTTGGTATAAAATTGTACATAAGGACTTGATATGAAGTGAACATCTATTATAGCATTTATTGAAAATGCACCATTTAAAAATAAATAAATAACTTAGAATATATATATATATATATATATATATATATATATATATATATATATATATATATTGTGAAGAAAAATTGACAACAAGTGATCCAAATAGAAGGAGGGATTTATGGAAAAACAAAGTCGACACTATAGCGTTTCAGTTCTGCTGAACTATCATCAGAACTATGAGGGGTTTTATATATATATATATATATATATATCATCATCATCATCATATCGTGCTGGCAGCACGGATATCCCTGACCCTCTCTCGCCACTCCTCCCTATCGTTCATCGCCCTAGGCAGGTCTTCAGGACAACATCCTGTATCCTCACACAGCTGCTGAATGTACGTTCGTGCTGGTCGTCCTGCTTTTGCGCGGCCGTGTGTGGGGATCCATAAGAGTACATCTCTTATGAGTTCATCTCTGCTTCTCCAGCAATGTCCAGCATGTCTGGTTCGCCTAACTTGAATAGATTTCGTGATAGGGGGCAGGTGGCCGTACAGTTGGTGTCTCGTGGGGTGCCTCTGCCAGGACTTGTTGAGGATTGCACGCAGCATTCTTGTGTAATTGCCATCTAGTTTCTTCTCGAGCCGTTTTGTTAGCGTCCATGTAGTGCATCCATATAGCAGTATCGATGTGACCGCTGCCTGGAAGAAACTGCGTTTCATATATATATATATATATATATATATATATATATATATATATATATATATATATATTGTTGGTCATCGATTTAAAACGTTACATAAACGCTAACTTCTCACAGAGAAAAATGAAACTCCAACAACAGGGCAGAATCTATGCCGAATATTTTTTTCTGACTCGTAGAATAAATATGCAGATTAAGAATTAAACGCATGTTTCCAAGAGACTCCATTTCGAATTCCAAGTTCTTAATAATTATCTCTCATTGAAAACGTGGCTATGGGAACTTATTATCATATAGACACCAAACTATTTCCCTACTTGATACCCTAACATCGTAATATTTTTGTTTTTACTTCCTAATAATAGTCTTAGATCATCAGAATTATAAATACTCGGATTATTTTCAGGTCAGGAAACCTTGGAAATAGGCAGAACAAAGTTTATGGTTTAGTTGGTTAGTTCTAAGTTATTTCAAACCTTATTGGGTTATAAAATGCAAGTAATTTCAACGTTTCAACAAATTTTCCCTATTTAAGAATAATAACCGGACATTGGTCTAGCGGTTAGAGTGTTCGCCAATGGCCCGGGAGACCTGGGTTCAATCCTAGGTCGAGTCATACCAAAGACTCAAAAAATGGTACTTGATGCCTCCTTGCTTAACACTCAACATTATAAGGTATGTATCAGGGGTAAAGTGGAGCAATCCAGGGAAAGAAGTAGCGCCCTCCCCAACACCTTGGTGTAGTAGCTATCGAAAAGGGAGCAATCGGGTCACCCTCGACTACGGTCGCCAACTTTTAAGAATATCGATAAATGTCTTCAAGTATTTATGGGTATGCATATATTCAGCAATCATGGTTGGTTTGCAGATAGGTTTGTTGGTTTGTTGGTTTTAGGGCATGTTGGGTAAGTTTATATGTAATAATCATCATTTGGAACAATTTCTACATATGTGTTATCATCATTTGTAGACAATTTTTTCCAAATGAAGACAAGAAATAATATATACACATATACATTCCTATAATAATAATAATAATAATAATAATAATGGGACTTTAACATACAAACGGATCACCAAATCCCGGCCAGAAGACCAGACTTAATAATAATCAACAAAAAAACAAGAGAATTTGCAAAATAGTCGACTTTGCTGTCCCGGCTGACCACAGAGTAAAACTGAAAGAATGTGAAAGGAAGGATAAGTACCTCGACCTTTCTAGGGAATTGAAAAAAACTGTGGAACATGAGTGTGACAATTATACCAATTGTAATTGGTGCGTTTGGAACAGTAACTAAAGGATTACTAAAGAGACTAGAGGACTTGGAAGTTGGTGGACGGGTGGAGACCATCCAAACGACAGAAGGGCCAGAATACTAAGAAGAGTCCTGGAGACTTGAGGAGATTTGCTATCACTCTGACTCCAGTGAAAAACCATCGGCTAACGCTGATGTGAAAAGCTCTAATGAGGGAATAATAATGATAATTGGTGCACAGTTATATGGTTTCAAATATTTCAAACAATTACGTGTTTCAAAGTAACTGATCATCATATTAATTTTCAAACATCTTTAAGAATCTATCCATGATTCAAATAATTTGCACGTTGTTATTTAGCATAAAGTATTCCTATCTAATTCTAAAAATTTTCCATTACACCAACTCACTCACACAGAGCATGCTCAATGTCTGCTTACATAGTTCTTTAGTTTTCTATAGCAATAGCTTGTGTGGGAACAATTACATTTTTGGATGAGGTGATAACAGAAAGGTAGAGCACCTGTGTGTCGCAAATTCTATAAGTACAATACTATTTTTTAATTAAAGAGTGTTTCCTTCAATACCGATCACCAGAACAAAGCTAAAGTGCCCACTCTAACGTACTATTTACTCAGCTGGTGAAAGAAGAGAAGGATGCCTTTCTCAATTGCATTAACGTGTAATAAAACGTGCACAGTCACTATAGGGATGAAACGAAGCTCGTCGACTCCGTTTCCTACAACCATATATATACAGAGACAGACAGACAGACAGACCAACAGGCATAGAGATTTAGGAAGAGGTCCTTACTGTATTCTGCTGACAGATTTTCCCTGGCAAACAAGAGAGGAGGGTCGATGTTCTGAAAACCTAATAAAGAAAACTGGATTTTCGCTTCACCATCTTTTTTTCTCGTTCGTTTCCCCACAAAGGACAGCGAGTCAAAACCCAAGCTTCATTTAATGGGTTTCTCAGCCCAGTAAATCCCCACTTTAACTTGCATGAGCATCAAGACTGACCGTTTCTCGCGACCACTTAAATGGCTGATTTCGGCAACGTTTTGTTAATTGCTGCTTTTACACCAGGTTGTCAAGAAATGGTCTATCTTATAGCATTTAGCTTACCGGATAAGATTTTACTTTTGTCAGCTCACCGCTTATCTGACTGCTGTCTTCTTTTATAACTTATCATATTGTATCTCATAATCACTAGTTTGTAATGTTACATCACCTGAGGTTACTTAGCAACCAGCCATTACAAGCCACCTTTTAGTAATATTTCAATGAATAAAGATCATTCCCTTTCTATCAATTCGAAGTCATAACTTGTCTAGCGGAATAATCAAACGAATAACCCCAGAACCAATTGCCTTGTCAATGACTAGAGAAGAAATAAGCTATATTTGATTGTCCATAAGCATTAAGGCGGAATGTGATTACACAATGAAGTGATTTTCCCATTTTTCAAAGATCTCAAAATCTATCCACCACTTAGCTTTTTTTCTTATAACAGGTCATATAAACCAAAGGAAACACTGATTTCTTCTCAACATGATGTTGAATATAATGGCTTATATCATTATCTTGTTTTTGAGATAGAATACAATTTCTATCTTTTCATGATTATACAATCAACTAAACAATTAACCTGTTATATAGATCATAAAACCCTCCTAATTTTCCATATGAATGACGCTAGATGAATTTTAAAAGTAGAAGTTATACTTACTATGCAATGATTAACTGATTTTTTTAAAGTGAGAAACCTCATTGATTCCAACCATTGACCTTAACATGTATGTCGATCAGTGAACTGAGATCCAATTTGTAGGCAAAACTTGTAAAAAAATGGCAATGTGTACTTCTCCACAGTCACTAGCATTAAAATGCTTATTAAAATGTTTAAATACTTCTAGGTGTGATTATTAAATTATCTTTTATTTCCAAATTTTGCGAGCAGTTTCTGCATTTAAAGGAACATTTTTAAAAATCCTTAGAATAGCCAGAATCTAAGTTCTCAATTGCCAAGTCGATTTGGCCTGTAAAATACACCGACTGCATCTCTGCTGCTGTGCCAGACCACCACCCCAACGGGTGTCCTGATAAGACTCTAAACCATCTGACTGTGAGGCTCCAATCCTTGAGCTTTGGGAGATGTGGAGAACATTTTCATTGGCATTACCCCCACATCCACTCTGACCAAGAGTGGTAATAAATCCTATAGTCCCATCTGTGGGTCAGATTGAACAATTTAATCATTTACTATACTTGAAACCATTTGACCACGTTCAAATTGAATTTTTAGTGTTAGAGAGCAACAATAGAAACCATATAACTTTCTGTAAACAGTTTTAATACATGAAACCATTTAAATGTGTGCAAACAAATGAGCCCTGGTTCGTTTTAAAAATGTTACCCATAAACTATACATTTAGATATCATATGTATAAACATGATTTGGCAGTAAATTTTCCACAATGGTTGATGTGACATAAAATACAATCAATCGATCTCAAATTGTATATCTACTTTTATTACATCTAAAACAAAAGGTTCTACAGTATCTAAATGTCAATGATGAAATAATATATGTAAATACCTAATCGCTGATGTTGACATGATGCGACACAATGTCAACGTTTAGGCGGAGTAAACATGATTTTGAATTCAGTCTGCTCCCATGTATGGGAAAATCTCTACACATTTTTAAATTAAAGGAGTGAAATATTCTCCTAAAGGCTCTCCGTTACAAAACTAAATTGCACAGTTTGTAACACTATTTACCCAAAGCTGAAGGGAGAACAGAAGAATTTATAACTTTCCCAAGAAAAGTTGCATGAAGAGAGATGTAAGCAGTGATATCCACGACTTGAACTCAGTTCACCAAATGCATCTTTAGGAGAATGACCGTTACGAAATCTGCTGTTCTACCTAAGAATATAATATAATTCAAGGGCATACCTAAAAGTGAATATAATGATCAAAACCTGACGTTACTCACCGCATGTGATGAAAGATCAGTGTAAAAGTAAAGTACAGCCGGGTTCTTAAATCTATAAATGAAGTAAACGTGGGGGTGTAAAATCGTGTGAATAAAACATTAAAATACTTTTGATACATGCTGATATTAATATAATCATGATATTGAGCGTTATCACTCTGTACTGGATATAAGTATATTAATTCTCCCTATATCGTGAACAGTCCCTTATGTAATTTTGCTCATCGCTGCATGTGCTGGGTTTCCCACTATTTATTATAAACTCAGATCTCTTTTTCAAATGTTCTGATTGATTTTGGAAACTTTTCTGTTGCTCCAAGTGTTTTGGACACAATTATTACCTTCATATCCCATTATATTTGACCTCTCTGACAATATACCGACAAATCTTAAATTCCCATAACCTTTGAGCCTAATGTTAGGAATTTCTTGAAATGATCACGTCCACTTTTTCATGGAGCTTCTTGTCAAAAATAATTAGATTTTGTCTTCTAGTCACGAAGGAAAAATCGATGTGTAGTTTATTGTAAAAATAATATCGGTCCCATTCTATTTTTAGATTTTGCCTTTTTGAAAATATTTCCCTGTGACCATGCCAGAAAAATGTGACATCCAGAAAGAGGTTGCTAAAATTACCTGCGTGTGAATTTTCGTTGTAGTTATGAATAAAAAGTGAAGCGTATTTCTTCGATGGAATCTCTAACAGCCTATATTTAAGCCAAAAATTAAAAATGCAAAAATATCGTTCCTAGGTTTGCATTGAAGGAGGATTTTTTTTTTTAAAAGAAATTATCACAACTACTATTTTCTCCATATGATTGAAACTGATGCGCTACTTTCCCAATTTCTGTTTGGTTTCTTCGTTTAATGGCATATCAACCTTGGTGAGTTCATATGCCATGGTCCTCATTGAAGGACTATTGTAGAACTATTTCTTCCATAACTGGAGGTTATAAGGAATTTCATACATTTTCCAATGGTATCATTTCGAAAGCAAATTTTATAGTATCATTTTACAAGGAAGTTGTAGTACAGTACATTAATGTTTCTGTGTTTTGATTACATTACTTAATTAATTGTCTGACTAAAATATTAAATAGCCTTAACTTTTAGGTGTAGGAATGATAACTTTAGGTCACAACAATGATAATGTTCATTGTATTTTGAGTTTTATGTTAAATGCTTATCAAATCAATTTGTTTTTAAAAAGAAGGAAAGTACTTCTTGTGAAAATCTAAATAAAAGAAACATTCACAGAAATGTTCGCCGCAGATGATTATCACATCTGTTCAGGCCGTCAGTTGGGTTAATCATTGAAAATGAGTTATTGCCGCTTAAATGAAGTCTGTATAAAAAGACTTCCTTACGAAAAAACCGTCAAATGAAAAATCCCTAACGAAAAAAAAACAACAAAAATAACAAAAATAAAGATTCATAACAAATATTTGCACCTAATATTTTTTCCGCATTCTTGGAATTTATTTATTCACCTTTTTTTCATTTAAATTACATCTGTCTGGAACGCGCAATAAATTAAAATTTATAAAACTTGCCAATTTAGCAAACATCTTTTAAAAAGTCATTTAACACGAATATATTACCGTTTTAATTAGATACGCATCCTAGTTTTTAAAAAATAAATGCAAATTTCCATTGCGAAGATTAATATCTCCTTTTTTTTTCCTTTTTGATGTCCCAACAGGTAAGGGTTCCGTTAAAAATGCATTGTCTTAATTATCATAGAACAACATTCTCATTCAAACTGATGTGCCAAATTAACTATTTTAGAAAGAATTTAAAAGAAAATGCTTCGAATAATATCACAGCGATAACAGAAACAAAAGAAGCCAATTGCAAATAACTTAAACATCAAACTAAACTCTCCTCAAAACAAGGATTTGAAATATAATGGACAGATATGTGTTGACATATAAACATCAAAATAAACAAAAGCCCAAGTTAAATATCTTACTAACACGGTCTCATCTACTTTCAAATATACTTTAGCCTTGCCTAACAAATATCTTCGATGCGTAGATCTCACTGCCAGGTGTTTATGACTGCAGAACTCATAAAATGGACAGTTAAAATCACTAGTATAACAAAACATTATTTTAATTCAATTAATGCATATGATACGTTCCCAGTTAATTTTTGTCGTTTCTTTTGTTGCCTATCAATTCTTTCAAAAATATTCTAAAAACGTTTAACAAAAGTTTTTCTCCTTACGATGGCATAAGGTCAAACTGGTGCAGAACCATACAAAATAACTACCAAGAAATAGTCACATGCATCTTATCACTTTTTATCACTTATCACTCCTATATATCTAATATAGTCTCATTATGTATGTATGATATATATATATATATATATATATATATATATATATGTGTGTGTGTGTGTGTGTGTGTGTGTGTGTGTGTTGGAGAGTTTAACTTCAAACGGCCATTTCTTCAGGCAAAAATTGGTCAAAATGAACAAAGGTCGGACGCTTTGCCTGAGTCCAATCCAAGAGAAGAGAATTCCGACGGAGACCAAGTAATTTTTATCACTACTCTTAACCGTACGGTCGTTCCTTCGAATGTGATCTTGTGTCGTGAAAATCTATTAAATTCGATTTAAGTTGGTTTTCAAAATTATAAAGTTTGATTTGAATGAAAAATATATTACATTGTTTCAATTTACAAATGTTTTTTCTTTTATATGTTAAAATGACCAAAGACATACCAAGAAGAACTTTCACATTCTGCCAATGGCAAGATAAATTTGACAAACCTACCGCGAGCTTCGGTATTGGCTTTTCGCTCCATCACAGACAACACACTTACCGCTTTTCTAAAATGGCAAGGGTCAGGTTCATTAACTGGTGCCTGAGGTTCCTGTCTAAGTTGGAATGAAGACAAAGACAAAGCGATTTTTGTTATACCTTTGACCGTGCATTTGAGTGGGGAATATCTTAGCCTAAAAATTTGACCTTGTGTTGCAATCTGCTGCGTAGATATCTTCCTTTTAGATCTTCAAACTATACACCTTTGTTGTCATTACTTCCAGGTCTACTCTGACCCAGTTTTTTTTTACTTGTAATATCCCTCTCGACGGGTAAGATAGATGTTTGAGAATTATTCTTATCAAATAGGAATATTAAACTGTATAACATGGTGCAAATAGATAGTCGTTATTATCAAATGGAAAAAAGTTACTCGAAACCAAACAACTATTATGGTTTGTTAGATTGTAATATTTGAAACTATACAACTGTGTACCAATAATATTCGGTGGAAATAGTTAATATCATACAATCGTTATATCAGAAAAATGATTACAGAGATGAGCATTTCCTAAATGCAATGATACATTAGATATATGATTGCAATTACAGTCAAACATTTACAAATGTATCAAATTCCTGCTTTAAATGATTCATAAGAATGTTATATGCAAATGACTCATAAAAATGTTATATAAAAATGATTCATAAAAATTTTATACGAAAATGATTAATAAAAATGTTATATGAAAATGATTCATAAGAACGTTATATGCAAATAAACAAAAAACTAAAAAAAAATAACGTGCTACTTTAAGTCGACTTAAGGATGGAGCGCAAGAAAAAATCTTCAACTTTGTTCTTTTGCAATACTATGAAGCAAAGCACTGGCTATGCCGATGCAGAAACATATTCTTTAGATACAAATAATGACTGAAAGTACTTTTGTGACGGATATGGTGTCTGCATTTGTATAATGAAAATTTCTCGACACAACGGTAATATATACAATAGGAAAAGTCATTTAAATTGACCTTTCTTATCTCTGTTGCTTTCTCTAATCGCCGTTCTTCTAGGCAACGTACTGGCTATCTCGACCGCTGAAGCATAATCTTAAAGCACAGATTATGACTGCAAGATCCCCATCTAAATAAATCAATAAAAAATTACTCTATAAACTTATGATAAATCACCAGTGGCCTTGCTGTTTGTCTATCATTTCACATCTTAAAGAGTGTTCCAACTATGGTCATTCAATTTCTATTGGCTATTAAAGGAAAACCTGAAGTATATTTTCGGTATACAATATTTGGAAAGTATTGTAAGTAATGGTAAACTATTTGATTTACAATGTAAGTATAATTCTAAACAGAACTAAATTGAATATTTACATTTTTTTAACCGTATGAAGGAGATGTGTAGCTAAATATTTCTTATAAATTATGATACTTTTTTCCATGATTGTAGAAACTATGATTTTTTTTAATGAGATTTTTATCTGAAATTACGAGTTTATCATTAGATTTTTTTCCAAAAATATTTCTGTTTACTGAAATATCTGAAGTAAAATTAATCCTGTTGATGTTATAGAAATTTTAGGTGCAGATAATGTCCATCAAGGTTCCATAACCACTAAACTTTCCACAACATTTATTAACATTAAGTTGCTCATAATATCATCGTCCGGTATCATTTACTTAAAGCCCGTCAGTAAGGAGGGTTTTAAGATAGTCTTTAGAATAGTGCACTTTTCAAAGTAAGTTTTAAATTGTTTTTCGTTTGCTTTTTAGATAATGCATTTATTTTTCACTCTTATTTTATTACTACTCTGCTTCAAGAGTAAAACTAGGAACTGCATAATAACAGTCGGAATTATTTTAGATATCAGTAATCTTTAGAATTGCAGTATTTTTATACAATATCTATATTTTTTCTAAAAGACAGAGCATCTCTGCTTGCATAATGAATATTTCTTGAAGCAATTGGAGCGTCCCAATAGTGTTGTGGTTAATGTGCTGGATTGTGACATTTTTGTAAATGGGTTCAAACTTCAGTCGCATTTTAACGTTCAATTTCGGACTAATACCCTTGAAAAAGGTATAAAAGCTTTCACCAATGGGATAAATAGTCCCACCATTTTTCTTTTAGAAGGATTTCTTTGGCATTACGTAACCAACGGAAGTTGATATGCTATTAAATAAAGAAACAATACCAAGCAACTATAATAGGGATCATAAGTAAAAAATTTTAAACTGATTTTATTATTTCTGTGGATATTTATTGTAGGAAATGTTAAAAAATAGAAACGGAAAAAAAAGAGGAAGGCAGTGGTACGTGTACCTTTCTAAACGAGAATCTTAAAAATACTGACAAATAAAAGGAAGATAGTTAATTTGAAAATAAAAATGAAAAAATGAATATCTAGCAGCTGATAGAGAGATGAGTGGTGAAAAAGTCTGATCGGTAGACTAAAAGTCTGATCAGAAGGCTAAAAGTGAAAAAAAATTCTGATGATAATATTCGTTACATCCCATAATCTAGCTTGATAAATAAGTAACGTGGCCGTGCCGAAATTGTCAAAACTTCATCAGTCATCTAAGTGGTCATAAGAACCTACAAAGACGGAATTTAGGTTGTCCTGTTATAAGCACCGATAACTTTATAGCGGGACCTGTCAAACGAGAGAACCTGCTACAAAATGAAACACGAAGATAACAGACCAGTTGATTCATCAGCAACAAAGAAAACATCGTGTTCCTCTGCCAAAATAGCTTTTGATTGTCACCTACCTCAGTAACTGAACCAATGAAGGAATAAAAGACAGAATGTCTTAAATTAGAGGCAAATACTGATTTTGTTTTACCTCATCAACAACCCCAATAGGTGTGAGTCGCTAGACCACGCTGATAGCAGGGATTTGGTTATAACGTTACATAAGGAAGTGAGCAACAAGAAAAGAGAAAAGGATGCGAATCGACAATTACACAATGCAAATGAAATAGTCAATAAATGACATTGTTCCAATACTTTTAAGAGGCATCTTTACAGATTGCTTTAAGATTTTGATTGGATTTGTAAACTTAAATAAATAGAAGCTTAAGCGGCTAAGTATCTTTTCAAACGGCTTAATCTCTCTGTTTTCAAGGCTTAGGATACTCAACCTTATTCACCCACAGAGGAATAACATATTGCTAAAAAAAAGTGTGTTCTCTAGGCATGATACTAAACTGCATCGAATTGTGAGGCTCCAATTCTGGACCTCAAGGAAGTATGGCAACATCCCTTCATTGCCATTACTCCCAAGTCCACTCTGGCCAGGAGTGGTTGTACCTGTCCACGTACCATCCATGAATTGAAATAAATTATTAGTATTAGATACAAATTTAAGAAAGCATATAATTTTCTGCAAGTTTGTTTTGATTCGATAGGAATATTTGTAATCGTATAACAGTGTACAAACATATTATAAATTAGACAAATGAAATAGGTGATTAAAAATAGAAATAGTAATGATTATAAATTCAGCAATAAATAGCCCATAAGAAGATGATATACAGTTAAACAAAAAATAGATAAAATAAAGCCAAAAATGCTTCACACGGGAATATATAATGCGGTTTGATTTGTACCTTAAAAACGGGGATGAGCTCATTTTTTGCATATACTTAACTGGTTTTAGATATTTCGATCTAATACTACCCATTCTGTATGGTATTAATGATTTTTGCTCACATTTTATAGGTTTTAAAAATTACAATCAAACACCCATAATCTTATGTAATATTAAGCACTTCTTTCCACACAGTTAAATGGTTTCAAGTATTCTTTACACTAATAATTCTATTTAAGATTAATCATTTGTTTGAACTGAGTAAATGGATTGAAGTATTGTTATTTAACAGTAATAGTTCTATCTAATATTAAAATGGTTTGAAGTATTGACACTTAACAATTGTCATTCTATGCAAGTGCTGCTATCTAGTATGAACAACTTGCAAACAGTAGCATGGTTTCAAATTACTAGTGATAATAATTCCCAGAAAATGATTTAACTGTCCCGTTTGATCCCTCGAGAGGATCTTAACAGGTAGCACCACTCTGGGTCAGTATCGACTTGAGAACAATGGCAATGAAAGAGATCTCTGCATTTCCCAAACAGTTTTGTGCCAAACTCAGGACATTTCACAATGCGATTGAATCTCAACCGCCTTCTTTTTGTACCTTAAAGATAATATTGTTTGGGTGCTTGTGCCACAAGAGCAAATTAAAGAATTCTTTCGGAACAACCACTTTGCCTGCCTGGTCACAGACTGTTAAGCTACTAAGATCTCGTCTTCATGTATAAAGGCCGACTTGTGGCCTCTTTGGCGGGGATTTGATTCAACTGCAGAGGTACAGATGACGTATTCTACAGTCCCAGTTTTGTGCCTCTAGAGCCAGTACAAATAAGTTATTTTTTGTTTCAGGTACAAATCTTCTAAAGATTTAACGTTGCTTTTTAAAAATAATATTCCATATATTTCTGCTTTGAAGTGTTGCTGACATTTACGTAATGTACAGATGATTATCGTTGGCTGACCGATAATATAATATTATATGTAAATCTTCAGATGCAGTTTCTTAAAACTTTTATTTATTTTTATTCATTTGAGGATGAAAGGCAGTCAATCATTATTTTTTGATAAATTCAACACATATTTTCCACTAGCCTAATTCTATTTTGTTTTGCAACTCATGGAAGTTAGTTAATCTACAACACAAATAACACGAATATCTTTTTTTTTCATTTCAAGATTAAAATTTGTCACTTCTTAAGATTGATAATTTTGATAACTATTATCCTAGTATTATATATTAGCGTTATATTTTATAACTACTTAATCCGGTTGCAAGTTCGTCGAGAGCGAGTAACAGTACACATCAGAAACAAGAGTATATTTTTTAAATTCTTAGACAAATATACGTCACACTATTGTCATTATTATTATGTAACTCCTTGAGAGTTTTTCATATCAGTGTTAGCTGATGGTTTTTCACTGAAGTAAGAGTGACAACAAATCTGCTTAGGGTCCAGGACTCTTCTCGGTATTCTGACCGATCTCAAAAATGCAGTAGTGTGGATGGTTTCCACTCCTTGTATCAATCCTTTGGTGATTGTACCAAGAGCACCAATTACAATTGATATATTTTACTCATCAGAGAGTTTTTCACTCCGGAGTCAGCTATTGGTTTTCTACTGGAGTCTGAGAGATAGCAAGTCTTCTCAAGTTTCCAAGACTCTTCTTAATAGTCTTGCCGATCTCAATAGTACTGTCGGTTGGATGGTCTCTACTCGTCCTCCAACTTCCTGTCCTCGAGTCCTTTTAATAATCCTTTAGTTACTGTACCGAAAGCACCAATCACAATTGGTATGATTGTTACCTTCATGCCAATAGTTTTTTCAACTCCATAGCAAGGTCGAGGTACTTATCCTTCTTTTTAAATTCTTTTAATTTTATTCTGTGGTCAGCCGGAAGAGCAAAGTCATCAATTTTGCAAATTCTCTTTTTGTTTGTTGATTATGATGAGGTCTGGTCTTCTGGACGAGATTAGGAGATCCGTCTGTACGTCAAAGTCCCATCGGAGTTTATGTGGGCCATTTTCTAGGACAGATGCTGGGTTGTGCATACACTATTTGTTCGTTTGGTCAAATTTAAATTTCTAGCACATCTCCCAGTGGATCAATTTACCGACCCAGTCGTGTCTAGAATTATACTCTTTCTGTGCTAATTTGATTGATGGTTTTGTCTCTGTCACTTACATTTGCTATTTTGTTGCGTCTTATCTATTCTAGCTTTGATAAAATTGAATCTTATGGCATTGTTTTGTGCAACTATTACTTGCTTTCATATGCATGATAATGATATTTTCCATGGTAATGTTTTATAAGAATTCTTAATTATAATCGGCAAACAAAATCTATCAATCTCTCTCTCTCTCTCTCTCTCTCTCTATATATATATATATATATATATATATATAATGTGTGTGTGTGTGTGTGTGTGTGTGTGTGTGTGTGTGTGTGTGTGTGCGCACTTTACTCGAAGACAAGGTTGTCCTTTTGAGTGGAAAATGAGACACAAATGAATATATTTCAAACGTATCCACGGAGTTCTTGAACGATACTAGGCTAATTATAAATGTAGACTCTTCGTTTTTAAAATTTACCTATTCTTTTTTCTTAAAGGAGTCTCGACAGGTAAGAGAGTAATTTATATTTTGAGCACCAACTAACAAGCGTCAACAGATCAAAACAAAAAATAGAACTTTGTACGTATGATGTTTATGGGTAAGTTTTTTTTTTTTTTTTTTTTTGGACACAAAAGAGTTGACTGTGAGGGGATTCAATCTGGAACTGACTAGTCAACTGAACTGAGGAATGCTTCTAATTATGAAAAAATATCGAGTAGATTAGAAGAAATTCTTGACTACCTACTATGATTCTTATTGCAATTTTAGTTTGACATCAAACGTTAAAAAGTCAAATAAATTGAAAATGGATCATTTGAAAAACTGGCTGTTTTCTCACTTTATTTTGATAATAAACGAAATAGAAGGAATATATTTTTAATGGATATAAATGAGCAAAGAAATGATTTTTTTGTACTTTATATATATTTTTTGTTTTTGGCAATTCTCTGTTACTCACCAACACACAAAAAGAATCAAATATAAACATTCATTGTAATATTTGTAAGTAAATGCTGTTTATTTGGTCGAGTTTTCTGAGCCTTATCCATGTCAAACACGAACGACCAGTCTGCCTGTATTGTGATTCAACGGGAATTTTAAAGAAGATTACAGCTTGTCTAAATACTGATCTTTCTTTGTCTGGTCTACGGCTACTGTACCAAGTTTGAATAGTCCAGTCTTTCCAACTATTTACATTTTCCGTGAATCATGTAAAACTCTTTTTCTTATTTTAGCATCTTAGTTTCTAACTACGTATTCAAAAGACGCATGTGAAGTGAGATTATTCCCCTACGACCTTCGTTTTATGACCCTTTTTAAAACTTGTTACTGTTATGTTTTGTTTTTTGTTTTTTACACTGAAGAGAACGAAATACCTTCGACTAATCAATGCTAGTCTACGTGATTTGGCTGCTCGAAATACCATTTTGACAGAAGATAGCCAAGTAAAAAAAAAAGATATTGCTTTGCATCAAAAACGCATGAGGGTGACATTTACAATTCAAAGTGATTGATGTATTTTCACTAGTAAATTGCTTTCAAAGCTTTGTACTTTGTAATTATGAAGATAAAGACAATAGTCATTAGCACGAAGTGAAACACAGTCTAGATCTAAATTTGAATTCAGGTCGCTGAGATTATTTCCTACAAGGAGGTTGGTTGGTTGGGTTTTATGGCATATCAACCTTTGTAGGTTATTTATGCCAAATTCTGTTCATACGTATATACGTTCAACCTAAGATTTCTAAACGAATACTCAGTAGATAAAATTTTAGACAAACAGGATTTCGTTAGTTTGCACACAATTCACCGGTTTCAATTCATCATATTTTTTAGTACAACCCTGTGTCTTTTAAGTAGGGCAGAACTTAATCTATTTTTACGTTCTCAAACAGATCGCTTAAACTATTGACTTTGAAAAATCGTTTTCTGACGAGAGCGAAAACTTTACATTCTATGAAAAATCGGGATATAATTAGAACTACATAGGATATGAATTTTAAAGGATTTGAATAACATAGGATATGTACTTTAAAGGATTTGAACGACATAGAATGTGAACTTTAAAGGATTTAAATTTCATAGGATAGGAACTTTAAAGGATTTGAGCTACATAGGGTGTAAGCTTTAAAGGTTTGGTTTGTTTTCTTTGTTTAATGGCATATCAACCTTTGTAGGTTATTTAATATCAAAGTTATTCTCATAGAAGAACAGTAGTGGTACTATTTAACCAATAGCTGGGAGGATAAGGGGGTTCATAACTTTCCCAATGGTATTTGCTCGAAAGTGAACATAATAGAGTAACTGGAGTACGAAGTCGCTTACTATGATTCAAAAGTCTATCGCTTTAACCATTACACCACGATGACAGCCCCTGTAAACTTCAAAGGATTTGAACAACGTAGGATATGAACTTTAAAGGATTTGATTAACATAGGATATGAACTTTAAAGGATTTGAACGACATAGGATGTGAACTTTAAAGGATTTGAACGACATAGGATGTGAACTTTAAAGGATTTGAACAACATAGAATGTGAACTTTAAAGGATTTGAACAACATAGAATGTGAACTTTAAAGGATTTGAACAACATAGAATGTGAACTTTAAAGGATTTGAACGACATAGGATATGAGCTTTAAAGGATTAAAGTACATTGGATATGAACTTTAAAGGATTTGAACTGCATTAGATATGATCTTTAAACGATTTGAACGATATAGAATGTGAACTTTAAATTATTTGAATAACATAGGAGAGGAACTACAAAGGATATGAACTACAAACGATATGAACTACAAAGGATTTAATTTCAACCCCCCGAGATCAATTCCTACAACGAGGATTTGAACTCAGATAACCCATGTCAATTCCAACAACGGTAACCCTTATGACATGAATGAGTATGTTAATAATAATTCCAAAATTTTAAATGCGATATTTTAGAAACAATATCGGATTTTCTATATACAATGCTGTCATAAACTATACTTATTCAGTCTGACACAAGGTCACATGTATGGAATCGAACCGACTGTGGTCTACTGATGTTGATAACAAACTATTACACCAGGCGAGGTGACCAGAAACAGCGACGTTCTTGGTGACGTAGAGGATCGATAGTTTAGCGACTACATATTTGGATAGAGTCCATCAGGTTAATGCAAGTCAGATGCTTCTGTGCAGGTACATCGACTTTTAAGATTACACGGACTTAGGAACGCAGCAAGTAAATCCTTCTACTTTATATAGAAGTTTATTTTTGTAGGCACAGTAAGAAGATTGAAAGGAAAGAGGGGAGAAGTGGATCGACGAAAAGAAAATTAAGAGACAAGAAAGCAGAGAAAAGATAAGTAGGGAAGAGAAATGTGGAAAAGCCAACATAAAGAAATTAATGTAAGAAATAAAGAAAGACAAAAAGAAAAAAAGGTTAGCCTTGTGTCTTATCCTTCTTGTGGCAGAGGAGTTTGGGGAAATACTACTGAAATGATGATGAGATCAATTTATATGAGGTGTGATCAAGGAAGACAGAAAGGGAAAGATTGAAAGGAAAATAGATAGATAGATAGATAGATAGATAGATAGATAGATAGATAGATAGATAGATAGATAAAAATATCGAGAGAGAAAGAGAAAAAATAATAAAGGAAGAAAATTAGGAAAAAAAAACAAAACAAAAAGAGAGTCACAAGCAAAAAAAGAGAGAGTCACATACAAAGAAAGAAAGAAAGAAAGAAAGAAAGAAAGAAAGAAAGAAAGAAAGAAAGAAAGAAAGAAATAGAAAAATGTAAACGAGAAAAAAATGAAAAAAAATGAATGATTGAAGAACGAGAGAAAAAAAAAAAGAAAAACGAAACAAAGAGAAAAGAAGGAAAAGAAAAAAGAAAAATAAAATAGACAGAATGAATGAATAAATGAATGAATGAATGAAGGAAAATAAGAAGAAAAACAGAAAAAATAAAGATAAATATAGAAAAGGGAAAAAGATGAAGTGAGAGATAAAGAACGCAAACGAGAAAGAAAAAAGAAACAAACAAAATCCAAAATAAATGAAAGAAATGTCAAGAGCTAGAAACGGAAATAAATACCGAAAAAAAAAAGAAAGAACGAAAAAGAGAAATGGAGAGGAATGAAAACATGAAGAAAGAATTAGACAAAAAAAGAAGAGACGAGAGAAAGTGAGAGAAACGAAGAGATAAAGAAAGAAATAGCCAAAAAAAGAAGGGATGAGAGAAAGTGAGAGAAACGAAATAAAGAAAGAAATAGATTAAAAAAGAAGGGACGAGAGATAGTGAGAGAAACGAAGAGACGAAGAAAGAAATAGGTAAAGAAAGAAAAAAAGAAAGGAAAAAGAGGAAAACAAAAAAGAAAGAAAGAAAAATAAAAATAAAAGATCAGTAAAAACAAAGACGGAAATGTATAAATAAAGAAGGAAAGAAAGAAAACAAGAAAGAAAAATCCAATGAATAAGAACAAAGAAAATCTTTTAAAAAAGGAAAGAGTATGAAAGAAGAGTGTATTTTCGTAAGGGAATTTTTAAAGAAAAGAACAACAAATACAGCAATGAAGAAGATGAAAAAAGCGTAGGAGGAATAAAAAAAAGATATACGCAAGTAATGCGGCGGCAAGTGGTGGGTCGTAAAAAAAAAAAAAAAATGGGAACGTATGAAACAGATGAGATAGGCTGGAATTGATCTAACAGAGACAGGCAGACCGACAGACAGACAGACAAAAAATCAATAACATGTGGAATAAATTAAGAAAAACGTATGTAAATTGCAATAAACAAAAAAAGACACTTAATTCTAGCTAGTGATGGCAAAGATAGACAATCTAATAAGAAAAATAAAGTAATGGATGTCAAATGGAATTGCTGTAACAATCAAAAGTCAACAGACTAGCCACATTTCTCACGTGAACTTTTCACCATTCAGTTAGGAAAATCCAAACGTACAATGTCGTTATGTATCGTGACATAGTTTATTTATATATATATATATATATATATATATATATATATATATATATATATATATATATATGTGTGTGTGTGTGTGTGTGTGTGTGTGTGTGTGTGTGTGTGTAAGAATGTATTTGGTATTAGTTTTTTCCGAAAAGACAGTATGAAAGTAAATATGGATAAAATCCGACAGTATGAAGGTAGCAGGAAAAATATAATCCAAATAGGTGAATATATCATGATGTGAAGTCGACGTTAACGTTTCGGTTATAATAACCATCATCAGGACTTGGATATAAAATAGTTCACAATATAGATGGGTGATTGCTGAGATGACAGTAGCAAATGAGAAATATACAACGAAAAGATAGATAAACATGCACATAGCGTTCAAAATTCAAAGGTCATCAGAACGTGTTTGGCACGTAGAAAAATATTAGAAAATGTAGGATTTTTCAAAGAAACGAGACAAAACCTCCCGTTTATTGAGAAATACGCAACAAATAAGTTTTCATATGTATAGATCATTAGGAATCATCCATGTTAAATGTTATGTAAGAATGTATTTGGTATTAGTTTTTTCCGAAAAGACAGTATGAAAGTAAATATGGATAAAATCCGACAGTATGAAGGTAGCAAGAAAAAATATAATTCAAATAGGTGAATATATCATGATGTGAAGTCGACTTTAACGTTTCGGTTATAATAACCATCATCATAACGTTTCGGTTATAATAACCATTATATATACTCTTTAAGAAAAACAACGAAACCGGTCACATAGGATTATAAATTTATTTCAATCCTGTTACGCATTTTTGAAATTTCCAAAAACACGAAAAAAGTAACAGGACTTCTTCAGTTCTTTTTGATAAAATAAAAACCTAGAATAGACACATGGTAGTGAAAGGGAATAGTGTGAGGGGATCGAAGAGGGGTGAAGAGTTACCTCTTCATTAAACCCACTTCCGTTTTCAATTTAAATTTCGGTTAGCAATGTAGTAAAAAATTTTTTTTAAAACTTTTCTTTAATTAATAATTTTTTAATTATATTTAGACCTAAATTACAGATTTTTTATCGAATTAGATTTAAACTTTAAATAATAACTTCACGTAAAGATACAGTAATAGATATATTAAAACTAAAAACAAAAACAAATATTTAATTTATTTACTATATTTTAACATTTCGAAAATATTTAGAAAGCATTAATCAGTTCCACTTTTTATGCGTAGTACGTATGTATTATGTGCTTTTTCACAATTTTCTATCTAACAATTTATTTTATTTATTCTCAAATTTAACTCTAATTTTCAAAATTAACTCTATGTTTTTATAGAAAAATTTGGTTGAATATTTATAGTTTAAATTTAGCCCTATGTCTACCCCTAGCTATTAGTTCATTTCTCTTATTTAATAATTTTTTTGACTCAGGAAAAAGCAAAATGTGGATTTTTTCTTCAAGACACAGGTTGCACCTACTATCGAGAGATTTTGGAGTACTAGATCTTTTCAATATGGATGGAAGTAATCAATTATTTTATGAACTATTCAATAATTCTGACGGTATGAAAAAACGTAAATAGTACAATTTCTAAATAAAAAAAAATATTACACAATCTGTTATCCGGGAAAAATTCCGCAAAACAAAAGAAAAAACTAAAAGAAGATATACAATTTAGAAATAATCAACCAATAACGCATGTCAAACCAAAAGAAAAAAACACCGACAGAATTCCTTAAGCTTAACGTAAGAATGTTCAATACACAAAGAAGAGCAAAATATGAATGCCTGCAGAGTCAGAAAAAAATCTTTCTAGGTTTCACCTAAATGGATCAGCGGGGCATTTCCGACTAAAAGAGGGCCGGACCAAACTACATTTTATTGATTAAAAATGTGTGTTGTAAGCACAAAAAAATGGTTTTCTGTTAGATAAGTCACAATTTATTGTATCTTATTCATTACTTTGATTTATTTATTTGCTTATTCATTTAGTTAGTTAGTTAGTTAGTTAGTTAGTTAGTTAAACACACACACGCACACACACACACACACACACACACACACACACATATATATATATATATATATATATATATATATATATCATCATCATCATGTCGTGCCGCTAGCGCGGATATACCTGACCCTTTCTCGCCACTTCTCCCTATCATCCATCGCTTCTGGCAGGTCTTCAGGGCTACATCCCATATCCTCACATAGCTGCTGTATGTATGTTCGAGCTGGTCTTCCACTTTTGCTTGGCTATATGCGGGGGTCCATAGGAGTACATCACTGATGAGTTCGTATTTGCTTCTCCAGCAGTGTCCTGCGTGTCTGGTCCGTCTAACTTGTATAGTTTTCGTGATGGGAGGCAGGCGGTCGTATAGTTGGTGCCTTGTGGGTTGTTGCCGCAAGGACTTGTTATATGTATTAAGCTATTTTTTCCTTCATGGTGTTTTTAATGTACCTTGGTCCAACCCTCCTTTAGTGGGAAATGTCCTGATGATGTGTTCAGGTAAAACCTAGGAAGTTTTTTTTCTGACCCTGCCGCTGTATATACGAGGATAATTAAATAAGTTTCCAGACTTTTTTCGTATGGGCACTTTTATTGATAGTACACACATGAAACTTTAGTCCCCTTCGGAGTAATGTCCTCCGGCTGCAATGCACTTGTACCGTTCCAACAACTTTTGGAAGGCCCCATGTAAGTCCTCTTCTTTCAGCGTGTCAATGAGCTTCGTCAAAGCCTCTTTCATCCCCTCAATTGTCTCATAACGACAGCCTCTGACCTTAGAGAATAACCAAAAGTCACAGGAAGCAATGTCTGGACTATTGGGACGGTGAGGAACTGTGTTGATGCCCATCTTGGTCAAATAGTCTGTTACAAGGATACAGTTGTGGACTGATGCACTGTCCCGGTGCAAATGCCACTGACCCGATTTGAAGAGCGCTGGCTTCTCTTCCTGAACTCCCTTAAAACCTCAACATACTAACGCTAACCCTAACCCTAACCCTGACCCTTTGGCCAATCAACTCTGGTGTATTGACTTCCTAACTCCTCCCACACCTCTCATCATTCCTCACAGACTCCCTGCCTTCCTTGAATCTCTGATGCCACTCAAAAACTGATGCTCGATTCATGCAAGAGTGTCAAAAAGCAGTCACAAGCATTCCCCACGTGTCATTTTTTCCAAGTTTAAAATAGAATTTTATTGCATATCTTTCTTTAAAAAGTGTCCTCACGTCCAGATTGCAATTATGAAATTCACCAGCTGTGACAATCAGGTTTTAGTAGGATGTATTGCAAGTCTTTCTGTAGCTGTTCACTTGAACCTGAAATCATAAAAATTGGTCAGTCATCTCTTACGATGTATACCAATAACATACAGAATTTCCAGGAGTCTATGTCTATTTTAAATGCCTGTACGAAAAAAGTCTTGAAACTTATTGAATGCACCATATATATATATATATATATATATATATATATATATATATATATATATATATATATATATATATACTGATTTACTTGCATCGAAAACAAATTGTAGCTTTTTTAAGTAATTATAGACTACATTTCGCTTTCTTAATTTTTACCTGGAATAAAAGTATAAATTAGATAAAAACAATTCATTCCCTTCCTTGACTTGTCGCTATGAACAAAAACAATTATAATAGATTGAATTATTTCTTGCGTATACACATACATATAAAGAACACTAAAATCGGATTTGGTCGTATTTCTTAAAGAAAAATGACCATAGATTTTAAAATGATGTTATTGTCACTCAATTTCCCCTTTAAAAAATCTAAAGAACCAACTAAAGAACGATGTAGAAATGAACGTCCAATGAACATGATTCCCAAACATCACGTTATAGAATAACCCTAAACCGGTTAACACGCGGTTAAAATAAATCAATCAAGCAAAATATAAACAATACTCTGCAACTTCGGATCAGAGAGGAACTTGGAGTAATGGAAATGAATGAGTACACCACTCTTTCCAAATATACAGAACAGGAGTCTCACCTTCAGTTGCATTTTAGCGTCATACCCAGGACTCCCTCACGGGGAGTCCTATCAGTATATTCTAAACTTTGCTGAAAGGGTTCTATTAAGAGTTAGCTCATCTAAATATATTGTAATTGAAGTAAATAATGTGATTTAATTTGTCTATGAAAAAGTTAAATGTATTGCAAATACCAAAATATTTTCTTTGGCGTTTTAATTTGGTTTAAAATTGCAAAGAAAGAAGACAAGTTTATTCTTAAAATAAAGAAGAATATCATTTGCGTAGTTAAAGCAAGTTTTAGATTTTTCATGTCTACTTTCTCATTAATTATATTCGACTAAAGTCTGCCAAGAGAAATACTTAATCACTGTAATTAAAAGCTTCAAAAATAATTGAATAAATAAAAATACGCAATATAAAAATATATACGTTTCAAGAAAACTTCTTAATTTAATGATTATTTTGGTTGTTTTGAATAATTTTCTTTCTGAAAAGATAGTGAAAATATATTTATTTACATCATAAGAGTATTTTCTCTCATCTCACTTCAAAGGACAAGTGGGTAGTGTGTTCGCTTTCCTATCGCATATAAGATGTAAACTAACTTGAAATTACGTTGTACAGAAAGATTGACCACATGAAAAAAAAAGCTTATATATGCGTGTGCGTACATATATATATATATATATATATATATATATATATATATATATATATATATATATATATATATATATATATAAGATGTTTCAGCAATACAAAAAAAAAACAAAAACAGGATAAACGCTCACAACTATTTGTTTCTTGTGCATGATCTTCAGAGGAACTTTTATCGATTCATTAGTTGAATTCATCTGAATAAATATTTTTTGACTCACTGTAATATTGAAGTCAAGGGAGTATTACGTGTCCAGCTTATTTATGTGGATCAATTTGGTGCCAAATTACAAAGTAGATATTTATCTTTGCGACGCCATTGAGCTACCAATTTGAATCTTTTATTCAACAAATTGATTGAATTCAGAAAACTTATAATGTGATATTTTTACTCCATTGCAGTTGAAAATATTTCGATCTCATTACAAACTTGCGTTCTTTTCAATATAGATCCTTTAACTTTTGGTTCTTCTTCATGCTTTTCTTTATAGTCCCATATGAACTTAAATATTGTCGTACTATTAGCGTAGCATTAATTTCTAAAATAAACGTTACGATTATTGTAGATTTCCTTCCACAGTTACTCGGTCATACCTATATAGAACATATTGTATTCCTTGATATTTTTACGATAGCTTGGTAAACCTTATTTTAGATCAAGCATTTATTTTCCATTAACAACTTGTTGTACGTGTCTTTGGTATGACGCTAAAATGCATCTGGATGTGAGGTTTATGTTCTGGAGATCGGAAGGGTGGGGATTACTCTATCATTGCCATTCATCCCAGGTTCACTGTTTTCATATCTTTAAAAGATTAATCGATCTCTTTTCACGCAACACTGGTCTCGCTCATGTCCCCAGACACCAAAGAAAAAATCGGAAAATGCAGCTTCTTTTACTGGTGTTCACAGATCACCGAATGCCTACTTCCGCTTTGCGTTGGTGGCATCGTCTGACTAGCCTTCATTAAGACCACTTAGCCGATTGAAAGTGCTGATTTCGGCAATGTTTGTTTAATTGCTGTTTTCAATCAGGAGTGCAAGTTAATGCATATCTTATTGCAGCTATCTCACAGTAGGAGGCTTTGAACGTTCTTAACTCGTCTCTCTTCCACCTGCTGGTTGGTTGTTTCGTTGGTTTGTGTGCTTTATGGCATATTCACTCTTGTAGGTTATATAATTAAAATCCCGTTTATATATATATATATATATAGTTGGCGACCATAGTCGAGGGTGACCTGAGGGCTCCCTTTTCAATAGTTACAATACTGAGGTGTAAGAGAGGATGCTACTCCTTTCTCTGGATTGCCCTACTTTACTCTTTGTCCATTCCTTGTAATGTTGAGTGTTAAGCAAGGATGTATCAAGTACCACTTTTTGAATCTTTGGTGTTACTTGATCTGTGATTGAACCCCGGTCTCCTGGGTCTTTGGCGAACACTCTAACCACTAGGACAATGGACTGGTATATATATATATATATATATATATATATATATATATATATATATATATCGGTCATTTGACTTCATAAATGTATATATATGAATTCATTTGTTTCATACAGTTAAATGACTTTAATTATCTCTAATACTGACAATTCTATTTAGCATTAATCATTTGTTCACACACAAATAAATGGTTTCAAGTATTGCTATATAATTAGAATAATTCTATTTAATATCAGTTAAATGGTTTTGAGCAGAGACAATATCTCCATAAGTGGAGCCTCATTACCATATGGTTAAATGTCATATTCAGGACACCCGTGGAAGGTGGCATATATCCCTTCCACAAATATACAGTCCTTGTATTCTACGGTCCCTGGGCTACAGCATGCTGAATTTTTTAAATGAATTATCTATTTGCACCCAAAGACCACACACATACAATATTTCATTAGATTAGAATAAAAATAAACCCAGCCTAGTCTCAGGTATTGGTAACTAATGTATCAGAATGAGGATCGAAAAATTCGACTAGGAGGGTGACATTAGTTACTGCGATTCATGTGTACGCATACACGTCCCTACATTAAATAGGACATATGTCGCAACCTGTTGCCGAAAGAATGAGGTAAATTAGAACAAAAGTTTCCTGGATGTATCTATGCCTATGACTAAAGAAGGCACTTATAAAAGTGCATCCATTTGACGACATAGTCAGTTTAATGAGAGCCTCTTTACACAAATGTATAAGTAAAGGAAATAGCCCAATTCCTCGTTACCACAGTCACGTTTGCGACCCTCTCCATTTGATACAATGGGGGAGGTACTGGCACCAGGATAGAATCCCCTGGACGAAACTCACCTCTTGACTGTATCTTATCCAGAAACAAGAACATAGCTGCGTCAGAACTGACACTACACTTTAATCCGCGCTAAAAGGATTGTTAAAAGAGTCCGAACCAAAGACCAAAAGAAGTTATCGTAGAAACGTTCGAGTAAAAACAATGAAAACGTATTTGAAATTAAAACAATGAAAACGTTTTGAAAATTTTACAAATTAACTATTCAAAGGTGTAACAATAGGCCGTTTAAAATTCAAATTCCTGGAGAGATTTTCAGCGTAACCAAGTTAAGATCAAATCATTTTATATATTGTTTCGGATTGGGTAAAAAATTGGGCATTTTATGACAAAAATTCTTTTTTAGTGTTACTTAAATCATCAGCTGATTATGACCAGAATTCTTGGGCAGCTTCCGTTCTTTTAAACGTATAGAAGGGACGTTCTCAATTTTAAATAAATCGATACAAGCCCACTTGACTGGCTTTTAATATCAAACGTGACAGTCCATTGTCCTTTCCAATATTTCATTCCGCTTAACTGACTTCTGTCTTTTCACACGACACTCAAACTTGTCTTTTTCTACACTCCGACTGTCCGGTGTAATATTTCATTGCGCGTTTCTGCTGACAATGGCAGAATGGTCACCATGATCAATGCGATAACTTCTCCTGATCATAATTGACTTCTGTGGGTCATAAAAATCGATTAGCAAAACACCACAAATTGTATCTCCTCATGATTCACATGCAGTTTGTTGTATGAAATGAGATTCTTTAAGAATTGTTTTTACAAACAATACCGTCTAAATCGTTCTTTTTTTACTCTAGTCTCATTGAAAACAATTATATATATTCAAATTATTTTTAAACAAGTTTTCAACGTCTAAAAACGAAATAGTTATTAATTACTTTATTTATCATTCTATCCATCATTCTATCTATCAATTTATAAATCTATCTATGTAGACAGAAATACATATATACATTAAACTGAGTAGATCTGAATGTACTTCTATAATGTACAAATCTACATCTTACTTTCATTTTCTTTCTCTCTCTCTCTCCACTCCCCTCTCTCTCTCTCATTCACTCTTTATATATATATATATATATATATATATAGTCATCCACAGACAGATCTGTTTCGTTCTATCAGAACTCATCAGTGTGGCTAGATAGTAGCTTCCCGTAGCTGGGATCGAAACCTTGGTTGACTCAAACGTCAAGCCAAAGCTTCTAACCATTCAGCCAAGAGGAGCCATTAGCAGCGAAGTAAATTTTAAACGGTTATGAATCACAATTACTATTGTTTACGTACATCCGTTCAAACGGCTGCCGAGACCTCAATTCATATACGAAGAGGCTTGCAATGAACGCTACTGGCAACATGATTACTTCTTCGCCAGAGAACTCAACCCTACGGGCGTAGGGGAGTATATATATATATATATATATATATATATATATATATATATATATATATATATATTGAGAGTGTTGGTCGTCAGTAAATCACTATGTGGTTATATGTCGAACCAAGTCCAATATAATATGGAGAGTGCTCAATATCTCTGATAGAGCTATTATAATAATAATGATAATAAATAAATATATATTATATATAGATTTAATCCATGGAAAATATTGTTCTGCAACCTTAGGTTTCTTGAAGTTTATAACAATATTCATCAGGCAGTTAAGAAGACGGAATAAAATTGAAAATCGAAAATGCGACAAAATACAGACAAAAATCGAAAATGCGACAAAATGCAGACAAAAAGCCGTTAAGATTTCGTTTGTGTGTGGTTGTAAGTGTGTGAGTGTATATGGGTGTGGGTGTATGTGTGTGCGTGTTTTTAAGTTAAGTCAGGCCAGGAACGTAAAGCTTTGGTTATAGCGGTAATGGGTAACGAATGTGAATACATTTGTTTCGATATATTCATTCGTTGACAGTGGGACAAATTATCATCGCTGCAAGTTGTGGGGAATGAGTGAGAATCTGATTTGTAAACATGTATGGTGGGCAAGAGTTACAATGGGTATAAGTAAGGTTATATTGTATCGTAAATATGTCGGTATAATATATACAGGGGGTGGGATTGTATTATATTAATGATAATAATTAAATGGGATATAGCGTAAGAATTGTATACTAGGGATCTTATAGTTAGTATGTATGCAATAGAATAAAATAAAATAATAAAGGGGTAAATAATAGTAAGGGGGTTAAATAATAAATATGTGCGTAATAAATTGTTGTAATGCTAATAATAAATGACTGAAACATTGCGTAAATATTATATATTGTGGGTTTTATTGGTGGTGTGTGTGTAATGAAATAAAATAAAATGAAAGGGTTTAAATAATAGATAATGTATTTGCGTACGAAGATGATTATAATTTAGGGGTAGGGTGTCGTCATTGAAAATTAAAGAAATTGATTAGATAGCGGGTTTGAAGGTTGGGGTTGTTTTTAATAGTAATGTTATTTGTTGATGGTTGGTACATATACTCTTGTAGAAAAGTTTAGAGTGAATTTGGTAGGTAAGGTGAATGTGAAGCGTTGAGGTCTATTTTGATGATCGTAAAAGCTTAAAAGTTAAAATGGTTGAGGCGTGTGGGTGTATTGTGTGATGGTAGGAGGGGGAAAATGGTATTTACGATGCTTTAGGGGGGAGTTGTTTTTGTTTTTTTCCCTTAAATACGTGTACGAGGTGTTATGTGGGTTGTGTGAGTGGGTTGAAGTGTCAAAGAAGGCGTTTGTTTTCATGCCTAGATTTTGAGAGGATTTCACATTTTTTATTTAGTAGGGTGTTTTGTGATGAATATGTAATGATGGCTAATTTTTCGTGGAGACAAAGAAGGCATTTTTTGGGTTCTTTGTTGTAGGCAGGTGCTTGTTTTAGTATCTCCCAGGTGATTGTGGGAGAGATGTTTGTGTCTTTTAGTTGCCATATGTACGAGGATAAAGAGGTGATGGAGGGGTAGGAGTCGGAGATATCACGCCATATATAAAGCTACAGTAAAAACAAACAACTCCGTCAAACACTACATCGGTGGAACGGAGGGCAGCATAAAACAAAGAATCTATTACCATGATCTTTCTTTTAAATATAGAAACTACGTATCCAATACCTCCTTATCCTCGTACATATGGCAACTAAAAGTAACCCTGACTCTGGATCCCTTCGATCGATTTACAATCTTGGTACAATATATAAATTTCTGTGTGTCCGTCTCTATGTCTGGATTGATAGATTAATAGATAGATTCTCCCAATATATAATGTCGTATTCACACAAAGATCTTTTATACTCAGATTAATCCATTAGATGAAGGCCAACAAAATTGTCACGTTACATGCATGAATATTTACTTTCTCTTTTAAAATATTTATGCTCTGGCTGAAATTCAAATTTCCTACAAGAAGAGAGTTTGTGATTTTAGTTTTTAAACAAACTTTTCACTCAATCTAAAGAAATAAAAATTTATCCATTTGTAGATCGGTGCTCATTGCAATCATTTACTCCTCCATTTAATAGTACTATATATATATATATATATATATATATTTGGTCCAGTTAAACCGGAGTTGGGAGTAATTCCATCAGGACAAGAAGTTATTCAAGCAAGAATATTTAAAATTTTCCTGGTAAAGAGCTCAATGTACCAATAATACAGAGCAATAAATTCTTTAAGAAAAACAACGAAACCGGTCACATCCTATGTGACCGGTTTGGTTGTTTTTCTTAAAGTATATATATATATATATATATATATATATATATAGTGCAATTAAATGGAGACTCAAACTCGGTTAAGCCGTCATAATAAATTTATTTCGGCGGAGAACATTGTTGGTATATTCTCCGTCTCGTCGGATGACTCTTTACATGCTCTGTATTGTCCCAGGGATATGATGCGAATATATATATATATATATATAACAGACATATTAGAAATAAGTGTAAATCATATATGAGATAGCTATTAGTTAAACGATCTTAGTCTGTTTAGAAAAGCACACCTGCCAAGTAGGAAAAACAACCACAAGAACACAAAATTAAAAGGGACTGACCAGTAGATTAATTCCACTCCTGTTTCTTAATCGTTCTAACATATAACATGTTAACCCCCTCTGCTCCCGCCTATGAATGAAAGAATTCGTAATTTTTATTTTTATTTTTATTCTTATTATTCTTATTGTTTATCTTTTATTTTTATCTTTATTTTCTGATTTTTTAATTTTTTAATTTTTTATTTTTTAATTACCTTATTTTATCTTCTGAATATGAACTGTAACTCCACATTCGCTAATCTGCAACAGGAGAGAGCATGTAAAAGAGTCATCTGACGAGACGGAGAATATAGCAATAATATTCTCCGCCGAAATAAAATTATTATGACGACTTAACTGAGTTTGAGTCTCCATTTAATTGTACTATATATATATATATATATATATATGTGTGTGTTTGTGTGTGTGTGTGTGTGTGTGTGTGGTTCAATGCTCATTCTCTTTAAAATATGTCTTCAATTTCGATTTATATACGAGTATATACGTTATATATTCTTACACATTTATTCATACATAGATACATACATACATACCAACATAGATAGATACTTCATTTTTATAAGGTAAAAGCTAGTTTTAAGAAACACTCTCACGTAAATGCATAGATCAACATCTTAGTTGAAAGGATTATCTGCATTTGTATACATTTATTTATTTACAACGAATGTTCAAAAAGTATCAGGGTTGACGTATGTGGTAGGAACATCTGCAACTAAACTGGACCTCTGACTATTAATATAGATATATTTCCAACTTGGTATAATATAGATATATTTCCAACTTGGAATATATATATATATATATATATATATATATATATATATATATATATATATATATATAACGTAAAACTGACTTCCTTTTTTACCTTTATCACGGTTAACACTAAGAAACTGACCCTCCCTCTTGATATGTAAAAACCTTAAAATCCTGCCAAAACCATCGATTAAACCGAACTAAAACATATATATTTATTCACAAACACTTTCTTCAGGTTACAACCAGTTTCAAGAAGTATTTTCAATGATCAAAGACGAAATATGATTTTATTCCAAAATCACTTTTTCCTTCTACTTATATTTAATCCTGGAAGCGTCAATTTTTATACCCATCCATCAATAAAATATCACGACTCAAACAAGATTTTGTTTAGTTTGATTACTATATTTGATTGTATATTAATCTTCGGGAGTTATTTAATGCTCAAAAAATATTTGTAGAAGGAAATCATTGAATTATTTATGCCATAGCTGATGGAGTTTTAAAAGGGGTTCATAGCTTTCCCAAGGAAAAGTAAACGAACTAGGTTACTGCGACATCACAGTCGAAAACGATAACTACTATACTACGGGGGACCACCCCGCTAGATATTTTCAAGTGACTTAGATTTTGTATGATTAAAGAGTTCAATCAATTTAGTTGCCGGTGAATGTTTTGTTTCGATGAATATCCCCGATGATCAAAATCATGAAAGATTAGTTATTGTTATTATTTTACAACTTTGAGAGTTATTTTTTACACCGGAATGGGCTGATGGTTTTCCACTGGAATTTGAATGACTGTAACTTTCCTCGGATCTCCAGGACTCTTCTCAGTATTCTGGCCGATCTCAACAAAACTGTAATGTGCATAGTCCCCAATCGCCCTCTTATTTCTAAGTTCTCTATTCCTTATTTCAATCTTTTGGTGATTGTACCAAGCGGGCCAGTTATATTCACCGTCACTTTCCATAGATCTTTTGGTTCTCAAGTAAGGTTTTAGTACGTATCTCTCTTTTCGTTTTCCTTCTATATTATTATCTATCTATATTATTAATATAGATACTCCTGGGGAGTTTTTTCTCATCGGCGTTAGCTGATGGTCTTTCACTTGAGCTTGAGTGACAGTAAGTCAGCTCAAGTCTCCAGGAATTTTCTCAGTATTCTGGCCAATCTAAAAAATACTGTATTTTAGGTGGTCTGCACTCGCCCTCTAATTTACAAGTTCTCCAGTCCTTGTATCAATCTTTTAGAGTCCGAACCTAGAGTACCAATTACAATTAGTATAATCGTCATTTTCATGTTCCATAGTTTTTCTATTTTCCTAGCAAGGTCGAGGTAATTATCCTTCTTTTCACATTCTTTCAGTCTTACTCTGTGGTCAGCCGGGGCAGCAAAGGCCACAATTCTACAAGTTCTCTTTCTTTTGTTGATTATTTCAAGCCTGGTATTATCATTACTATTATTTATTGATTTATCTTTTTTTTTATATTCTTGTATTTGCTGTGCATTTTCTGTGCATTGCAAACTTTTAGAGCATTGAGAACTTACTCCTATACTAAAAAAAGGATTAATTTTTGTGCCTAAAATAGGCTCGAGAAGCTGTTGCTTTTCTATCAGTATTTTTGCATTTATCGACCGATCGGCAATTTCGTGATAGTTTTAAAATTTCTTCGAGATTCTCTAACTAGAACATTTGGCTTACCACACAAAATTTGAAGAATCAAAAGACTAAATAATCTAAGAAATCTTATACGTTAACATACATTTCTAACTAATTAGAATAACACATAAATTATCACCTTTTTAATCAAATTTTGAGCCTTTTTCAATAACGATAAAATAAATATTTCTTCTGAAGGAAAGACATTACGAGGATCATTAAATAAGTTTCCAGACTTTTTTCGTATGGGCACTTTTATTGATACTACACACATGAAACTCTAGTCCTCTTCGAAGTAATCTCCTCCGGCTGCAATGCACTTGTTGTACCGTGCCATCACCTTCTGGAAGGCCACATGTACGTCATCTTGTGAGAGCGTGTCAATAACCTTCGTCACAGCCTCTTTTATCTCCTCAATTGTCACATAACGACAAACTCTGAGCTTAGGAAATAACCAAAAGTCACAGGGAGCAAGGTCTTGACTATAGGGAGAGTAAGAAACTGTGTTGATGCCCATCTTGTTCAAATAGTCTGTGACAAGGATAGAGTTGCAAACTGGTGCATTGTCCTGGTGGAAATGCCACTGACCCGATTTGAAGAGTGCTAGCCTTTTCCCAAGGAATCTCTTCCTGAATTCCCTTAAAACTACAACATAGTAACCCAAACCCTATCTGTTTGGCCAATCAACTCTGGCTTTCTGACTTCCTTACTCCTCCCACACCTCTCATCATCCCTCACAGACTCCCTGCCTTCCTTGAATCTCTTATGCCACTCAAATCCTGATGCTCGATTCATGCAAGATGCTCCAGAAGCAGTCTAAAGCATTTTATACGTTTCTGTGTCCTTTTTTCCAAGTTTAAAACAGAATTTTATTGCATATTGTTCTTCTAAAGTGTCCTCATGTCCAGATTGCTTTTTTGAAATTCACCAGCTGTGACAACCAGGCTTTAGTTGGGTGTATTCCAATTGCTGTAGTAGCTGTTCATTTTAACTTGAAATCATAACAATTGGCCAGTTATTTCAAAAGATGTATAGCAATAACATACTGAATTCTCATGAGTCTACGACAATTTTAAATGCCCGTACAAAAAAATCTGGAAACTTATTGAATGCATAACGTATACTTATCAACTCAATACCTTTCGTTTTATTTCTTTTTTGTAAAAATCTTATATCCTTTTTTTTCAAGAAAGAATTTAATATTGATATCACTTAGTTATTTCTTATTGAAGGAATGTGTTATTTTTACTTAGATCTATTAGTGCTGCTATTGCAACTTTCACTTGCTGATGAAAATTGTTGTTACTGCTCTATACATGCTAATGCAAAGCTATATTCCCCCAAACTATAACGACCTACTCACACAAAGATCTTTTATTCTCAGACTAATCCATTATATCAAGGCTAACAAAACTGCTACAGTTCATACATGAATTTTCACTTTCTCTCTTGAAATATTTATGCTCTCGCTGAAATTAAAATTTCTTACAAGAAGAGAGTTTGGGATTTTAGGTTTTACACGAACTTTTCACTCAATCTAAAGAAATAAAGATTCATCTATTTGGAGATCATTCAATCATTTACACCTTTGTCCACTACATATGTATATATATATATATATATATATGTGTGTGTGTGTGTGTGTGTGTGTGTGTGTGTGTTTGTCGTTCAATGCCAATTTTCTTTAAAATATGTCAAGTTCGATGTATATACCTGAATATACGGAATGCATTCGGACATACATGTATTCATACACACACACACATACACACGCACACGCACAGACACACACACATATATATATATATATATATATATATATATATATATATATATATATATATATATATACACAGAAACACATTTATATAAAAAAAGAAAGAAAGAAAGAAAGAAAGAAAGAGAGGGGGGAGAGAGAGTAATTGACAGAAAAATATGTCTCTTTTTAAAAAGATAATTACATTGTTGTTTACAGTTGGTTAACTTGAGTTTTAAAAATTTTTTTAAATAAAAATAGCTCTTCAATTGAAAAAAAAGTAATTCTTTTATTATGTGCTGCATTTCAGGGAATTTTTTTATATTAACTTATTGTTAACTTAGCATTAATTGGGTATCAAAATGCTATGATAAAATCGTAAAATTATTTTAAAATTAAGATTTGACGTAAAAGGCGGCCATCTTAATTAATATTATTTTTCTCTTCGCTTTTATCATCCGAGATCAGTTTAACAAAAATATCCTGCGCATAGCAGACAAGTTATTTTGCTAATTCTGAAGGTATAATCAAAGTGCAAGATGACCTTTATGGAAAAAGATATTTATTCATAATCTCTCATAAATTGGGAATTATTTAACATTAACTTTAACCTTATCTGTTCTCATTATTTTTCCAAGCTTCAATAGATATGGGATTCGGAAATTAACCTGCAAAGATATATTACATTTTGAGTGAAGTATAGCATTCATTACGATTCTTGTCATCAAGATAGATTTCATCATCACTATAATCATCATACATTATTTTGACTCTCTCATCATCCGTCCCTATCAACCATCGCAATTGGTAAGTCCTCTAGACGTCACCCAGTGTTCGCATGGAGGTGAATGTTAGATTTTGATAATCCACTTATTCTAGTGTTTCAATGTGTGGGAATCCATGGGGAAGGTCCTATATAAGATCCTCCTTTTACTCCATTCAACAGTACCCAGCATGTCTTATTAGTCTATCTTGGGTGATTTACGTGATGGGTGGTAATGATCTTGCAGCTGCGATTTTGTGTGGTGCTGTTTCCAGAATGTAGCATCCTTGTGTAGTTTTCATCTAGCTTTTTCTCCAAGCTTTTCGGTAGAGTCGAAGTGGTTCAAATATACAGAAGTATTGACACGGTTATAGCTTAACAGGATTCCCGTTTTATTTTATCAGAGAGATCAGATTTTCATATGATCGATAACCTGATGATCCATGATTTACCTATGTGTATATTGATATCGCTTTCAGTAAATGAGATATTGCTATCATGGTGTATTTTAGTTGATTTTACAGCGTATCAACCTTTTTTGGGTCATTTAACGCCGAATAGAGTCATTTTGATAAAAGTTTCAAACAATTCAGTTTAGCATAGATATATTTTTCTTTAAACACAGTTAAATCTCAAAGCAGTTCAATTTCAAAGAATTTATTTTAGCATTAATACGCAGTGTAATTTTCAAAATACCTCTATTTCAAATAATTCAGTTTAGCATAAGTACGGGGTTTAAACACATTAATGTAAAATATAATGTAAAAAAAGTACTCAGTTTAGTTATATTTAACTCATAGTTTAGTTATATTTAACTCACAGTTTAGTTATATTTAACTCATAGATAGGACCCTATCAGGTGCTACCACTTCTGGCCAGAGTAGAACTGGGAACGATGGCAATGAAGAGTTACCCCAAAGCTCTAGCATTTTTAGAGCCTCAACATCAGATGTTTTAGTGCCGTATCCAGGAAACTCTTTGGGGTATCTTACCCCTCTGCAGAGATGCTGTCAGTGTATTTTGCTGTACTCCCTGAATGGGCCAATCATCTTATATGAACGGGTTTTTAATTTCAGAGGCTTGTCATTTAATGAGGAGAGGGCTCCATCTTGATACTAGTGTTTTCAGTTCACCTATCTAAACCAACCTATGCCAGATTTTGATAACGTAGGTTAACTCAGGACACTGATATACATTAAGAAATAGTTACATTTCAAGTGAATTCTATGTCATTTCCATTGCTGAATTCAAAAGAAGAAAACCATTCCTACATTACATTGCGTTTTTTCTTGACAGAATATACTTTATTTATAAATATGTGTGCAATTTTACACAAAATATATGGATACATTGACAAAAATTAATGGGAATTTTCTATTCCTGCGTGTGAAATTTACCAAAAAAATCATAGCCATTTTCTCAAACACGTAATCTTTTTTGACAAAACCTATTTTCTTTCTTAATTTTTTATTCATAGGTTTTCGCATTATATCGCACTATGCATATGGAGGATTTATTTCAATGATTAATGTTTGAATTTAGCACTTAACAATATTAATATTATTGATTAGAATAGCAACTGTTTTCTTAATAAGCAAGACAAAGTCATAGAATGAATGTCCAAACAGAAAAATAATCTACAGCTTGGTGTCAAAAATATCATCAGACGTAGATTACTAAATCCGGATAAAGTTCTGATTCCACCACTTTGTATTAAACATGGATTAATTAAAGTTTCTTAAAGCCCTACCAAAGGATGAAAGCTGTTTGAATCATCTTTCTTTGTCAGAGGCTAAATTGAAAGAAAACGTATTAACTGGATCTGAGAGAACAGATCAGTTTTCCAAAGTTTTTCATTTGTTCATTCTGAAAATATGATAAAAGCTCTGACCTTAGTTTAAACCCCACCCTCTCATTTAACTCAGCACGCATCCTGGTTACAAAACTTCAATAGATTTTGGTACCTTATCTTGAAAAAAAGAATAAAAGAATTTTAGACTTAATGTACACGTAAAATAATAAGTTCCCCTACCTTAAAAAAGTCTTTCATATGTTCTAAACCAAATTCAAGTATATAATGATTATCTATCAGAATTATTTCATAAATAGAAAATAAATACCTCTATTTTTATAGCCAGACTGCCGTTTGGCAAGCAGATGTATGGTTTCTAGGTAACTACAACTTATTTTTCGTTTACGACACATAGTAGAGTGAACTGAATTACCAAGACTAGAAAATCCGGCGAACACCTACCTACGACATACGGGAACTCTGGACAGCTATTTCGACCTTATTAGGTCTCATCAACAGAGTATACCGTAACCCCCAACTGGAGATCGAACCAGCAGTCGCAGATTGCTGTGCCGAAACTCTACAACTGAGCTACAAGTTCATATCGCACGCAAGTGACGCCTAATCAACTAGTCATAGTAATTGCGCAGCCAGTTAACCTAAATGTGTCTTGCAAGTTACATCCGTACTCTTTCCAGAGGACACGGTCACCCCACCCTGGGCCACGTCTTCCCAAGAAGATTAGAAATACGCATCCACCTAATTATTATGACCTCAAAGGCAAGGGTATAGATTTACATATTTTTTTAAAATGAAAAGAAAAATATGTACATCTATACACATAATATCTACACAATCCTGTGGAATAGTAAGGTTACGTTATTAAGGTTAATGGCATATCAACCCTTCATGTTTATTTACTGCCAAATTATATTTATACATATATATGATTTTCAAGTATTTATTTTGTTGGTAACATTATTTCTAAAAGAGACAGAATTCATTTGTTAGCGCTAAGTTAAATAGTTTCAAGTATTGCAATTTATTGTTTGCACACGGTTAAATGGTTTCAAGTATTGCTATCTAACACTAACAGTTTTTGTGTATATAATTAAATGGTTTCAATATTACTATTTAATATTAATAATTCTATTAATCAAGTATTCCTATCTAATTTAATAATATTCATTTGTTTGCACACAATCAAATTGTTTCAATAATGATTATTTAACACTAATAATTCATTCAAATGATATTAATAATCCCTGATAAAAGACTGAACCGTTCTATTTAACCCATTGATGGTCCCCAAACAGTGACTACCACTCTGGTTTAGAGTTAATCTAAGAGTAATGGTAATTGAGAAGTATTCCACATTTCCCGAAATCCAAAACAAATGCCTCACCATCAGGTGCCGTTAAATGCTACATATATGCAGATGCTACATATATGCTGATGCATAATGCCTATTTTCTGATGTTGAAAGTCCACGTTTCGTCAGGTATATTGAGGTTGAGTTGCTCATGAAATCTAGGCATCCGACCGCCTATTTTGTTATCCCGTCATTTCTGACATATTTACTTGCAGACCTTCATCATTTTACAGCTTTCACTAACGCGCCTAGTCAATATTTTTCACAAGACAGAATGTTAATTCGATAATGAAAACTTTACTTAAATTATCAGACTAAATAACGATATATGGATGCTGGTCACTTAACATTATTTCAGTCGGAAATACAAGTTGATGTTCCAGTTCATTTACAACTTCCCAATTCATGAATCCACCAAAGATAGTGATCTTTGCCTCGAATTTCATTTCCCTTCACATTGGGTACGTTGGGTAAATAAATCAAAGAATTGATTTTCTTCCATCGATTTATTTATCTTAGTGTGAGATTTACCCCGACAGTCAATTGTAGTGCAATAGATTCGCTTGATACGATTAGAAAAGATAATCTTTTATTTTCTTAGTCTTTCTTTCTTTTGCCAAGCAAATATGTAGCTTCAAATAATTAATATCAATTTTTTGTAAATAATTGTTACTTCATTTAAGTACAGAAATAATTTCTATTAAATTATATAGTTTACAACATTCAGATGAATTATATACGTGGTACATTCTATAAGTTTCCAGATTTTTTTTGTACAGGCATTTAAAATTGTTGTAGACTCTTGACAATTCAGTATGTTATTGCTATACATCTTATGAGATAACTGACCAATTCTTTTGATTTCAGGTTTAAATGGACAGCTCCAACAGCCATTGGAATGCACCCTACTAAAACCTGATTGTCACAGCTGGTTAATGTCAAAAATGCAATCTGGAATTTAGTAGAACGATATGCAATAAAATTATGATTCAAAGTTGGAGAAAATGCCACAGAAACGTATGGAATGCTTCAGACTACTTTTGGAGCATCTTGCACGAATCGAGCATGAGTTTCTGAGCGGCATAAGAGATTCAAGGAAGGCAGGGAGTCTGTGAGGGATAATGAGAGGTGTGGGAGGAATAAGGAAGTCAATACACCAGAGTTGATTGGCCAAAGGATTAGGGTTAGGGTTAGGCTTACAATGTTGAGTTCAGGAAGAGATTCCTAGGGAAGAGGCCAGCTCTCTTCAAATCGAGTCAGTGGCATTTACACCAGGACAATGAACCAGTCTACAACTCTATCCTTGTCACAGACTATTTGAGCAAGATGGGCATCAACACAGTTTCTTACACTCCCTATAGTCCTGACCTTGCTCCCTGTGACCTTTGGTTATTCCCAAATCTCAGACGCTGACGTTATGAGAGAATTGAAAAGATGAAAGAGGCTGTGACGAAGGTCACCGACACGCTCACACAAAGGGACTTCCATGGGGCCTTCCAGAATGTGTCGGAACGGTAAAACAAGTGCGTTGAAGCCGGGGGAGATTACCTCGAAGGGGACTAGTATTTCGTGTGTGTGTACTATCAATAAAAGTGCCCATACGAAAAAAGTCTGGAAACTTATTTAATGATCCTCGTAATTCATATATAATGGTTTCAAGTAACTAATGATAACCGTTTGTAAAAGATTAAAACTTTAAGAAATTATTCTTTATAGAAATGATTTGTACGCATTAATATGGTTCAAAAATGCCTGTCTAATTTGAATTTAAGTTTATTTGACGCACAGAGGGAACCCTAACAAATTCAAACATTTCCTATAAAAGTGGACGTGTGATAAATGACAACAAAGAGGTGATTCCACACTTACTAAAACTTCAGAATACCATACCAAGAATACCCTTTTCGGCAGTGTCTTACCACTCTGTCGGGGATGCAATCAGTGTAATCTGCCAACAAAGCTAATAATCAGATTAATGTGGATTCATTGGGTAATAATCTTACTGTTAATGCTATGAGTCAAATTCTTTTATCGGTTCATAAAAAAACAATTTCCTAAATAACAGTGCCAGTGAACAGAGACAATAACGGTATTGCGTGCCATTCAAACGACAAATATATATGAATTAGCTCAGCCCCAAAGAGAAAACAAAATCAAAAATCGATAATACGCAATGTAGTAATCAATGAAAAAGATTCAGTGACAAAAACAAGCTCATAAAATCCTAAATTTGTGAATAATTAAATGTCGACCATCATATTCCCAGCTTTATGTTTAAAATGGCCGGTGTTAAACAGTTCAGTTCTATTCACATGCGTCTTATTTCGTTCCGAGAATTGTCCAGTGTGATCCGTTGAAGATGCCGATAAAAATGTGGCAACTTTTCATATGAGCGGATAAAGAGTCGATTAAGAAAAAACACTACAGAAGATTAACGTATTTGGTTTCGTCAATGGATATTAAAACTGAAATTGCGTTTTAATCAGAAAAAAATTGATGATCTCAGCATTGTGAAGAATTAGAAAATTGAATAAATAATTATTTTAATCTTAAAGAAATTATAATATTTATATATATATATATATATATGTATGAAAAATACTTTAAACGGGCCCGTTGCTATTAAGGCAGAGCGGATATAAAATTTAAAGAATCAATTATGAATCAAGTGTTCGTAACACTGGTCAACAAAATTTTTGTTGCATCGATATCAACCACTGTTATTATCTATTTTTAATGGACTAATTTCAAATATGAACTTTCTTTTTCTGAATGCTCTTATTTTCTTGCGCTCGAGTTATTTCAAAATATCAATTTTTTACCTTTGTCTCCCTGTCATCATCGTCTATCAGAAGAATCATGTAATTGAACTCTCGTAAAATCAGCAGGTGAGTGAAAAAGAAAATGTTACATTGTCTAACTTTATTTGTAACGCAATTTGAAACATGTTTATTGATACAACATATAAATTTCATGTGAAACTTTGGTAAGAAATTTGTTGCAATGAAGATACAAATCTTAGTTATATTTTTGTCCAACAAGTTATATTTTTGACCAAACACGAAAGGGTTTCAAGGACTAAATTAGTGCTTGAAACCCTTTCGTGTTTGGTCTATCTCATGGCAATCTCGTTTAATGTTCGAGCAGTAGTCTACCATATGTTTGTCCCATTTCCCCTCATCAATGGTCTTGAGGTCCTGATGGAACCGCTCGCCTTGCTGACTGCTAAGTCCTTAGGCAATCTATCAAGATAACTGTAGAGAAATTAGAATTTGACGCTCATATTGCAATTTAGTTCATGAAACTCTGACGACAAATTTGTTGCAAGGGATTCATAGTTGTTGGCCTTTTTATTTCCGAGGACGTTTTCCATTACCGCCAATAAATGAAAAACATGCTCCCCTTTCCTTATCATTAATCGTTCTGACAAAGTCTTGATCACGTAGAGGTGCGCGGATCTTTGGTTCATCAATCACACCCGCCTTAATATTTTCGAAGGATAAGGCAGAGAGAAAACAGAGACTATGTATTGGAAGAACTCACGGCTAGTATCTAATACTCTGAAAAACACTTTCATCTGGACACGCTTGATATTCAGAGGAGGAAATATTATCTTTTTTTGGGGAGAGGGGCTAAAAATTGGATCATTGACGATAATTTGCATACCAACTTCTAGAGTCTCACTCATTCTGGTTACAATGCTTGTCTGTCGCTCGTCTGTTCAACATGCAAATAAAACAGGGATACTTTGTAAATTCCCTTTGCTGACCCCGGAAGAAGTTCACCATTTTGAGTTCCACGCAAATTGTCCATTTGTGCTCTAGGTATTTTAATTGGTCCATCACACACAGCATTACCAACTGGAATAGCTGCGTAGGCATTGCTTTTATGTCGTAAAACCCATATCATGCTGTGCTTAGAACTATCTAGGAATATTATCCAGTCATTTGGATTATGCAACTGAATTCCTAATGCTTAGAGAAGGCCCAATATATTAAGACAATAAACAAACTTATTCTCTTCTTTCAGAATTCGACAAAAATCTGATCCTTATTTCAGAAGTATAAAATTTTTGTGGTTTTGTTCTGTACAACATACAAGTTAAAATCTCCAAACCATTTTTGGAAAAATCCAAATCATGCACCAGGTTATTAAGATCTGGCTGGCTAAAATGCTTAGGTGTTGATGACTTTGATGTATCATAAAAAACACCATCTGAATTTGTCAATATTCTTCGGTTACATCATCAATCTCTTGCATTTCATCGATATTCTTTTCTTAAGACGGAGACTGCTCAGTAAAAACTGGAACTGCTTTCTCATCAGAATGCAGAGTATGTCTAATTACTGATGGGATACAAGGATAAGTGATTTTAGGTCTGTTTTCTTAATAACACATGTGTTGACCAGACAAAAATACCAGTCTGTTGTGCGGTCCTTCCGTTCCTGCCAGGTCATGAGACTTCTGAAAGGTAAGTCCTTAATTTCCCCTTTCGTCCAATCATGCTGCATCACTTCTCAGTTATGACTCACAGTATTTGGTGCCCATTTCTTGTCTTGGTCACCAAGAGTAAGTTTGAAGTACACTTTATAGGTTCGCTTCACAATCGATTTTATATTGCACCTCTGACAAATAAGAGTGAAGAATCCAAGAACATTGCAGAAAGGGTTGTTCACTAGAGTTATTCACTCATTGATGTGTCCTTGTAGCCATGATAAAATTTGATAGAAAAAACAAACAAAATCAGATATTACTATTGATACCATAAACGAGTATGTAATTATTTGAGATAGAATATTATACCTCAAATTGCATAAAAACTAGAATATACTGAACAAAATTGATTCCATATTTGAAATCAGCTGATCAAAAATAGTGAAAAGCAGGAAAAACAACTCATGCAACTGAGATTTTCAAAAACATTGTTGTCGCGTATTAAACTAACATGCAGTAGGTTAAATCATCAAAAGAGAATATATATATATATTATATATATATATATATATATATATATATATATATATATATAAAGTCAAAAGCAAACATAATTAAAATTGCTTATAAAAGGTTTAAGATCACATAGTTATACAGGAGACCTTATAAACAACTAAGTTTCGCAATATGAATCATTTTTCAGGAGCTTTTTAGATAGTAATTATTTTTTCATTATTTTTGATTGGTTGGTTGTGTTTTATGCCATTTCAAACCTTATACGTTAATTAATGTCAGATCATCTTCAAATATACATAACCAATAAATACATAGGATTTGCAAACAAATAGCTTCTCAGTAACATAATTTTACACGAACAAGAGCTAATTTGTTTACATAGTAAAAAGGTTTCAAGTAATAATTTGTTAATATTATTTATTCGTTTGCACACAGTGAAATGGTACCAAAACTGTTTATGTAATACTGATAATTCAATTTAACATCAGTCACTTGTTTGCACAAATGATTGAATTTTAAATTATTCCACAAATGGACATTAACAGGTTATACTATTTCGAGTCAGAGTGAACCTGGGAGTAATAGCAATAAGATACCCCACATTTCCTTAAGATCCAGAACTGGAGCCTCACCATCAGATTGTTTAGAGTCATATTCTGGAGACTCGTTTCAGGTTGGAGCCATTACCCCTCTGCATTAGATGCAATGAACGTATTCTACTTCCCAAATGCACTGAGTCATTTTCCTGATTTTTTAAAGTACTGACTGTAACCACTCCTAAGGATGAGGTGTTAATAGTAACAGTGGGTGTAAATAAAACGAAAATATACACACTTCTTTTATTAATTCAATTTTCAGTGGGAAGCTAATTGACAAAGCAAATACTTATTCCCATGTTTACACTTACTAATAAGCTCTTTTATTTTTTGTTAACGGAAGATAATGGAAGATAAATAGCATTAAGACTGATATATATATATATATATATATATATATAATCATCACCATCATGTTACGTCATCAGCACGGATTTCCCTGACCCTCTCCCGCACCCATCTCTATCGTCCATCGCTTCCAGTAGGACTTCAAGGCTATATTCTGTGTCGGCACAGAGCTGCTGTATGTAGGTCCTAGGTGGTCACCCTGCCCTTGCTCGCCTATGCATTTGCAATATACATATGCTCTGATGATGGCCCAAGATTGGGCTGAAAATACTTTGGTAACAATTAGTTATGGAAGTTTCATCAACCAATAAACGCCAGATACCATAAAATCAATACGGCAACTGGAAAGGACATATACAAAAATGTTTAGGCAAAAGATATCTATATTCTTAGATGAAAATTGCATTAATGATGAAATACTGCCTACACACACACGCACACACACACGCACTTATATATATATAAAGAGAGAGTGGGGAGAGAAAAATGCATATATAGACATTAGAGAAAGAGAGTGAGTGATAGTTACGGTGGCTGTCAATAGTTATTTGAACAAAATGATCTCGTGAATATCTTGTGGAAAATTTCGCTTGTGTCGAGAGCCAAAATGACTCCTGAGTATTGCAGATTTGATAAAAGAAAGAAAGTCTATAACAAAGACGACATCAAAGTGTCTATTTCTCATTTGGTTGAATCTCCCGACTGTATTTGAAAATGAATATGTACTTTGAATTGGTGCGATGCAGACAATATCACAATCTAAAAAACACACTAGTAATACCTTTCTTCAAGGTTTGTCCAGTGTCTCATTTGTGCATACGGTGGACACTCACACTCACGCACACTCACACTCACACACATACACAACACACTCATATATATATATATATATATATATTATGCAAATGTTTGAAAAACATTCTGTCATGAAATTATAAATATAGCTACAGGCATTTCAATAATTAATAAATTTTTCTGTCTTCTGAAAGTGACATGTTAAATTTTCCTGATTTAGCCGTCTGGGCTAAATCAAGCAAACACAAACCATCTCTTTCTCACTCACTCACTCTCTCTCTCTCTCTCTCTCTCTCTCTCTCTCTCGCTCGCTCGCTCGCCTGCTTTCTGCCTCTTGGTTTCTCTCTGTCTCTTGGGCCCTCTCTCTGGCCTTTCTCTCTCTATGTATTTATACAAGTATCTATCTATCTATCTGTCGATCAATATATATATATATATATATATATATATATATATATATATATATATATATATAGCATTTTCTCTTTTAAACATGCTAAATTAAAAAGGGTAAACACTTTGTTTCTATCTATTCTGTCTTTGATCCTCTCAAGCAAAAACTCCATATCCATGAAACTCTCTATATAAATATTAACAAACAATATTAATTTTCAATTTACCAGTCATATTCTAAAATAGCTTCGTTACTTTTCCACCAATTCTTCTTTATACACCAGGATACTTCATTCATAAATTCTTCGTCCACTTATTCCTCTTTGAACTCTTTATCTACATGTATATGACTCGTTATATATATATATATATATATATATATATATATATATATTTGTGTGTGTGTATGTGTGTGTGTGTGTGTGCATGTGTATATATATGAATTTTTGTGTATTTGTATGCGTGTAAAGTATATATATATATATATATATATATATATATATATATATTAATTTGATTGCTTCCTTGTTACACCTTGGCTAATGGTAAAATATTAATTTACCTTGACATGTAAAATTATTTATTTTTAAAAAGAGTTTCAATTTAACAAGCAAAATCAATTAATTTTTTAAAAACCCGGATGTCGAAGTAAATTCATCTTCTGCTTCCGGAGTCGACTCAAACATTTAAGTTAAGGTGGTCAAGAAGAACTAGTTTGTACAGAAAGCAAATAAAATTGGCACCTGAAAGAGTGTCCAAATTGAATGGGCATTCATATTGCTTGAAGAAAAATTACTTTGAAAAAGTTATATTCAATCTATAGACTCTCTAGTGAATAGCTAACTCTTGATGAAAATTGGTATATGAACTCAAAAGATATGAAGGAAGAACTCAATGAACCCACGCACATGGAAGTGGTCTAAAATGTTTTGCTCACAAGTGATTAAAAACATATAATTCATCCAAAAATCTAATTAAATTGTTATATGCCGTTGTCCCGGGTTCCAAACGCAGGAAGACTTGGTTATTTTCAAAAGTAATAAGACCGGATTCATTTATATAGAAAGGAAAAAGAATGAGTTGGGTTAATAAAATATTCCGTAGCATATAGCGGACAGCGTCAAAACTTTTTTGCTTTTATCTGTCTATCCATATATATATATATATATATATATATATATACATATATATATACATATATATATATATACATATATATTATATACATATATATATATACATACATATATATATATATATATATATATGTATACATATTTATGCGTATTATCTGATATAGCGGACAGCGTCAAAACTTTTTTGCTTTTATCTGTCTATCCATATATATATATATATATATATACATATATATATACATATATATATATATACATATATATTATATACATATATATATATACATACATATATATATATATATATATATATATATATGTATACATATTTATGCGTATTATCTGATATAGCGGACAGCGTCAAAACTTTTTTGCTTTTATCTGTCTATCCATATATATATATATATATATATACATATACATATATATATACATATATATATATATACATATATATTATATACATATATATATATACATACATATATATATATATATATATATATATATATATATATATATATATATATATATGTATACATATTTATGCGTATTATCTGATATAGCGGACAGCGTCAAAACTTTTTTGCTTTTATCTGTCTATCCATATATATATATATATATATATACATATATATATACATATATATATATATACACATATATTATATACATATATATATATACATACATATATATATATATATATATATATATATATGTATACATATTTATGCGTATTATCTGATATTCTCAGTATCAGTGGTTATTCAGCCCATTCTCAATAGACAGTTATTTTAAAGTTGCCCTGTCAAAGCATTCGTTCTTACTTGACGTCCGGACTGGGTGGGGAAGAATTTAACTTGTTCCCTCACCCAAGACTGTTAAGGTCGATTACCCAGTGCTTGCAACCCAACTGAAAGAGAATGCTGACAGAACATATTTTTTGCGCCGACCCTCGGGAAGTTTGCTTCCTGCGTGTCACCCAACATAAAACCAACATTGTGTCACATTTTGGCCTCGTGAGGAGTCAAAAAATACGCGTCTGAAAGCACTTTGTTTATTCAATGTGGATATCAGACGCTACATTATCTTCTTACCGACCATTTCAATCAGAGCCTATGATAGATAGATATGAACTGAATCAGATAGATAGATAGATAGATAGATAGATAGATAGATAGGAACCGTCCTTATAGTGATAGATTTGAATAGATGAAAACCAGTTGAAGCGTGCTTGATCAATACTTATCCATAAATATGCGTGATATGGAAAATGATTTAATGTGATCTTCTAACTCGGAAGCTCGAACGAACCGCTCAAAGCTGGTGAAAGAAAAAAAGGAAAGAAAGAAAAAGGGAGAAGGGGTTACGGGAGTAAAATAAAACAGTTCTCCCCAGCGTGACAAGGCGGGAAAAATCACGAGGGATCCGACAAATATATATCATAAATAACCAATCAGCAGACAAGACGGCAATGCAAGTGACCTAGATAGCGTGTGAACGTGGTAGTCAGGAGCCAGAATGAAGAAAACCGGAATGCCAAACGGATATTATATTCTGAGTTAGGTCAAGAGATGAAAAATCTGATGATGCAATGGATCTCAGTAAGTACAGATGACATCACTCAATGTAGACGCAATCCATAATAAACTTATAATTTGCCTTTTCAGATATTCCAAATCAAAACAATATATAAATGTTAGTGTGTTTGTGTATGTGAGTTAGTGTGTATCTATTCTGATTGTATTTATTGATTAACCTATTTTACTTTCTGTCGTAGACAACAAAATAGGCTGCATATTTGTTGGTCTTCAAGTCTTAGTATAAATTTTCTATATGAAATACTAATAATTGATCGTGGTTGGTTGGTTTGGATGGTTTGGTGGGGTTTTATGGCATATCAACCTTTGTAGGTTATTTAACGCCAAATCCATTTTTATGTAAATAATCTGTTCTATTGAAAACAGTTCAGTTTAATTATCAAAAACATTTATTTCAAACTATTCAAGCAGTTATATGTAACAATTCAGTTAAGTGTAAATACAATTTTAATGTCGAAAAACAGTTCTATTTCAAATAATTCAGTTAAGCATAAGCACGCAGTTTAAATGTAAGTACGGTTTAACAGTCAAAACATTTCTATTTCAAGCTATTCAGTTAACTCAAACAATTCAGTTTAGCATAAGAATGCTGTTAGTTCTATTTAACCCATAGAGTTGACCTGGGAGCGATGGTAATGAAGAGGTCCTCCGCATTCCCCAAAGCTCCGGCACTGCTGGAACCTTACCATCAGATTGTTTAGTGTCATATCCTGGACACTCGTTAGGGGGGGGGTCTTACCAGTCAGTGTATTTTACAGCCCCAGCCGACTGGGCAAAATAGTTGATCGAGTGATCAGTAGATAGATAGATATGAACAGTATAAAATGGATTAATTTATAGATAGACATAAAGCTTAGGAATGAATTGATGTGAGTAAACAGACCAGGATAGATAGATAGATAGATAGATAGATAGATAGATATGAATTCTCGAAAACAGATAGGTTTATAGAGAGATTGAGTGGCTGAATATGATTTCCTTATCCAAATGTGATTATTAGATTGCTTGTTTGCCTGTAAGGTCTTTTACTTTTACGGCATGTCAAACTTAGGTTATTTATTGTTTATTTATTCATTTTCAAGTACATCTAATTAAGTAATAATTATTCAATAATAATAATAATAATGATTATAATAACAATGTGAAATTGTGGACTTTGCTGTCCCGACTGACCACCGAATAAAACTGAAAGAATGTGAAAAGTAGGATAAGTACGTCGACCTTGCTAGGGAATTGAAAAAAAACTATTGAACATGAAGGTGACAATTGTACCAACTGTGATTGGTGTTTTTTGGTACAGTTACTAAATTATTATTAAAAGGACTGGAGGACTTGGAAGTTGGTGGACGAGTGATGACCATCCAAACTATAGCATTATTGAGAACGACCAGAATAATGAGAAGAGTCCTGGAGACTCGAGGAACCTTGCCGTCACTTAAACTCCAGTGAAAGACCATCTGCTAATGCCGATGTGAAAAACTCTCAATGAGTGAATAATAAAGGTTTTTTAAAAAACTTGAGGAAGTGGAAGTCAGAGAAATAATTGAGACCATTATGATCACGGCTCGAACACTCCAGAGTTCGAGAGACCTTAAAAGACTTGCTGTCACTCAGTCTCCAAAGAAAGACCACCAGAATTTGCTGGTCTGAAAAACTGGCAAGGAATAATAATAATAATAATAATAATAATAATAATAATAATAATAATAATTAAAACTGTGGAACATGAAGATGACAATTTTACCAATTGAAATTGATGCTTTTGGCACAGTAACTATAGGATTATTAAAGGGACTGGAGGACTTGGAAGGTGGAAGACAAGTGAAGACCATCCAAACAGCAACATTATTGAGAACGGCCAGAATACCGAAAAGAGTCCTGGAGACTTAAGACTTACAATCTCTCAAAACCCAGTAAAAGGCCATCAGTGAAAGGCCCTTGTTTTTTTAAGTGCTCACGGCAAACTAACACACAAACCGTTTTATAAGGTGCTAGAAGGTGGTTCCTGAGGGTCAACAGCGTCGATTAAAACAAGACTTGGATCACTGTTAAAGTGTTAATGCCCAAGGTTTTGGTTACTGAAATACTGAAATTAGCCGGGGCTGGAAATCACTCTCCTAACACGATGTATCCATGTCTTAATGAACCAGCAAAAAAATGACAAACACATACAAGTACTATTGCCTTCAATAAGTTTACAGATTCTTTTTGGACAGGCTTTTAAAATTGACGTAGACTCTTGAAAATTCAATATGTTATTGCTATACATCTTATGAGATGACTGACCAATTGTTAGGATTTCAGGTTCATATGAACAGCTAAAGCAAGAATTGGAATACACCCTACTAAAGCCTGATTGTCGAACCTGGTGGATTTCAAAAATGTAATCTGGACGTGAGGACACTTTAGAAGAACGCTATGCAATAAAAGTCTGTTTTAAACTTGGGGAAAATGCCACAGAAACGTGTGGAGTGCTTCAGACTGCTTTTGCATCATCTTGCATGAGTTTTTGAGTGGCATAAGAGATTCAAGGAAGGCTGGGAGTCTGTGAGGGATGATGAGAGGTGTGGGAGGAGTAAGGAAGTCAATACACCAGAGTTGATTGGCCAAAGGGTTATGGTTCGGGTTACTATGTTGAGGTTTTAAGGGAGTTCAGGAAGAGATTCGGTTGGAAGAGGCCAACACTTCAAATCGGGTCAGTGGCATTTCCACCAGGACAATACACCAGTCCACGACAGCACCCTTTTCACAGACTATTTGACCAAGATAGGCATTAATACACTTCCTCACCGTCCCTATAGTCCAGACATTGCTCCCTGTGACTTTTGGTTATTCCCTAAGCTCAGAGTCTGTCGTTATCAGACAATTGAGGAGATGAAAGAGGCTGTGACGAAGGTCATCGACACGCTCACACAAGAGGACTTCCATGGGGCCTTCCAGAGTTGGTTTGAACGATACAACAAGTGCATTGCAGCCGCAGGAGATTACTTCAAAGGGGACTAGAGTTTCATGTTTGTAGTATCAATAAAAGTGCCCATACAAACAAATCTGGAAACTTATTTAATGATCCTCGTATAAAAGAAAAGCTCTGAATCCGATTCAGAAAATGAAATAAAAACAGAATTCCCAAGAGTTATTGTAATCGAATCTGAGAAATACCTTTAGCCGATCTGTTCCCTTTCTTGATTGAAAAAATATTTTTGGCAGAATAAATCCCTGAAATATAAAAAGGATGAAAGAAGGAAACTACTCATAGTGCTAGATTACTAAAAAAATTCAGAAAAGCTCATTAAAACGAAAATCAAAGAGCAAGTTTAACCAACTTGAAATTCTGAAACTAATTAGAAACGGTGGGGATTAATTATTAGGGATACCAGAGGAAATACAAGCAGCTTTACGAGTACAAAGGATCATGGACTACAAAAGGATAATTATTAGTTGGGGTGATGAAGAAATACAAACGCACAAATACATCTTAAAATGTAACAAAGCCCTAATCCCAAAGAAAATAGAAATTTGTACTACTTCGAGAAGAGAAAACTATATATCTTCGTATCTTTAAGATGATTTAGATGTCAAAATTACAGACACCGCCAAGAGAAATTCTGAGGGCGTCTTACATATGAAAGGTAAGTGGAAAAAGATCCAGAATACATCGAGGAAGATTGTCCCAACAAACCACATGTTCAGACTGTCAGATGCAATATTGTTAAAAGATAAAAATAAATCGTAATAGTGAAATACAAGAAAATATAATATTTCTAGCTGCCAGAAAAATAGTATAGCCCCATGTTGTATACTGTGGTAAAGGAAGATACATGCATAGAAGTAATGACCATAACACTTGTGCCTGTGGTGTAATGGTTATCGTCGTAGAAAAGGGACACGGTGACTCGAGTTCAAATCCTGTACGAGACTGATTGCATTTCACATAGCACTAATACCCTTAGGAAAGGTATGAATCCAATTATTCTCCCTCCAGCTATGGGTAAATAGTACGACAGACGGGGTTCTTCAGCCTTGGTTAGGCTACTAATCTAGAAGGAAAACTCTGAAATCAAACCTGTTAAACTCCGCTTAAAAATTGACCTTGTGTCATATCCTGCCCGAGTGGAGGGGTTGGTAAATAGGATAACACTTGTTTATAAAATATTACTCTCACACCTTATCTCGAAAGTGGTTGAAGCTTCTGCAGTGTGAGAGACAGACGGACGGAGGAAGACAAAGACAGACTGTTATAATGACCCAAAACTTCGTCCCTGGACAGCCCCACTCAGCTCTTATTTTATTTTTCCCAAGGATACTCAACCAGTAGTCGCAGTGGGCCGCCACCCTAGAGTGCGCTCTTAGTGACTGCGAGTTGGCACTGACTCACATTACCACCAACTGACTGCAACTGACCCCCCACGCGGGCATTTGCATATAATATTTCATAACGCCCTCGACTTTCAAACAACCACGTGACTGTTTCCGCTTATTTACACAGGTGGGTCCTGTTCAGAGAAATCTATGGTGACTCGGTTGAGGGTTAATATGCAACAACTATATGAAAGTTAACTGGTACGCCAATGTACTACAGAAGGGGAATCAAATCAGCAACAACGACAATCAACTTGATAAATAAAGTGCTAATGGACAAACTACTTCAGCTAGGAACAGATTATTAGTCAAAATTCCCAGATGAGTTTACGAAACTACACTCAGCTGATATGTAATAATAGAAACATCTGATAATAAAAAATAACCCACAACAAATACCTATACGGTTGCCCAAAATATTGACAAAAACTTTAAATTTCCAACTGAAAGAAATGTTGTAAAGGGAAGTTCGCACAGATCATCGATCCGAACGCCAATTCCAAAAATAGGTAAGTGTGGAAAAACGTATATCACAAATCCAAAACCAAATACCAAAGCAAGCAACTGAAATCAAAACACATTTTAACTATTCCATTCAAATTCGAACTTTCCCACTTACGCAAAATTAATCATACCAACCGCTGAACAAAAAACGACTGAAAATCATCTCAATCTATAGTCCCCACAACATCGAAAATGAAATCAGGAAAAGAATTATTAAGCCAGACCATATAAACAATAAAAAACAATGCAACTCCTATGAATCAAACAATACCCTAAATAGATCACATAATGTAGAAATTATGGATATGGAAACTGACAACATGATTCCAAAACTCAATCAAGAAGATATAAGATATATTTACAAACCCATACAATTTACAAGACATACATATGTAAATCAAAATTTGTTGACTTACGTTTCTCTTACGCTATAGCAAGTTGTTTATAAACAAATACTTACCACTAAACTATTCTCGAAAAATTATATATATATGTATATATATATATGATCAAATTCAGGATTAAATTACTACCCACCAAAATTTTTTCAAGTAACTATTCATAGTTTGTAGCAATTTACAAGTATAGGAAAATATCGTAAACAAGCTATTAATTTTTTTCCAATCTGAGCCAGATTAGCTCCCTATGTAATGGCAATGAAGAAGTGACTTCCCATTCACCAAGGCCCCACAACGAGAGCTTCACCACTAGCTGAATTTTACAAACCATCTTTTTCGCTATCCCCAGCCAATAAATTTTCACTCATATTTCAAAATCACTCCATCAGGAAAGAGTTAAATTTATCGTTCATTATTTTTTTTCCATTTGTGGAGAAATCTTCAATATACCGTCTGAAAAGTTAAAAGCAATTGGACAAATTGTGTCTGAATAATCGACCATCATCGGAGAAATGTCATCGTGTCATTTGGCACTAATCAAGTAATCGGCATATCAAAAGGAGAACATTAGTTTGGTTATTTTGTTTAATCGTATATTAACACTTGTCGGTTATTTAATGCCAAATCATATATATATATATATATATATATATATATATGTGTGTGTGTGTGTGTGTGTGTGTCTGTATGTGTGTGTAAGTATTTAACACTAATTATCCAACTTCATAGGGTGGCCGGAATTTTGAGATTTTTCTAAATAGTCATTAGAAATTTCTCATCATTCCTTTATCTGTAGGTGAAGATCTTACATTTAAAAAATATAGGGTTGGCTGAAATAAATATTATTACAAAAAACATGAGTAATTTTTAAAGGTTTTCTTTTATATGGAATGTATATATATATATATATATATATATATTCTCCACATATATATATATACTCCAACGCTAACACGCGCACACACACACACGCGTGCGCGCGCGCAACGACAATAACATATCAAATATCAATCTGGGCTAAAGCAGACTAAGGTAAACACACTCTAAGAAAACGAGAGGATGACCTCTACATAAAACTCATAACCAAAGGAAAAACATTCAAACTCTGAACAAGGGTGAGCTCAAGTCCCATTAACAAAGCCTGGTGTTATATATATTCTCTGACGAAAGCAACAAGGTGGAAACGTACACATATATAATACGTAGGAGGTGCATACGATATGTTTCCAGACTTTTTTTATCAGGCATTTAAAATTGTCGTAGACTTGAAAATTCAATATGTTATTGCTGTACATATTATGAGATGACTGACCAATTTTTATCATTTCAAGTTCAAATTAACAGCTACAGTAGCAATTGGAATACATCCTACTAATGCCTGATTGTCGCAGCTGGTGAATTTCAAAAATTCAATCTAACACTTTAGAAGAACGATAAGCAATAAAATTCTGTTTTAAACTCGGAAAAAAGGCCACAGAAACGTATGGACTGCTTCAGACTACTTTTAAACCATCTTGCACGAATCGAGTATCAGTTTTTGAGTGACATAAGAGATTCAAGGTAGGCTGGGAGTCTGTGGGGAATAATGAGAGGTGCGGGAGGAGTAAGGAAGTCAATACACCAGAGTTGATTGTCCAAACGGTTAGGGTTAGGGTGACTATGTTGAGGTTTTAAGGGAGCTCATGAAGAGATTCGGTCGGAAGAGGCCAGCACTCTTCAAATCGAGTCAGTGGAATTTCCACCAGGACAATACACCACTCCACAACTCCATCCTTGTCATTGACTATCTAAGATGGGCATCAATGCAGTTTCTCACCCTCCCTATAGTCTAGACCTTGCTCCCTGTGACTTTTGATTATTCCCTAAGCTCAAAGGCTTTCGTTATGAGAGAATTGAGGAGATGAAAGAGGCTGTGACAAAGGTCATTGACACACTTACACAAGAGGACTTCCATGGGACCTTCCAGGAGTTGTTGGATACAAGTGCATTGCAGCTGCAGGAGGGACTAGAGTTTCATGCGTAGGAAAGATGGAACAAATCCTACTACCGTACGGCATACCTAAAGAAACCGTAGCGGCAATAACGATTCTCTATAGAAACACTAAAGTAAAAATACGATCACCGGATGGAGACACAGAATACTTTGACATTGTAGCAGGAGTACTACAAGGGGACACGCTGGCCCCGTACCTCTTTATCATTTGTCTAGACTACGTACTTAGAACATCGATTGACAAAATCAAAGAGAATGGCTTCGAACTGACGAAGAAAAGAAGCAGAAGATACCCCGCAACAGCAATTACCGACGCCGACTACGCCGATGACATAGCGATACTGGCAAATACACCTGACCAAGCCGAAACTCTTCTGCATAGTTTGGAACGAGCAGCAGCAAGCATAGGCCTCTATGTTAATGCACACAAAACGGAATATATGTGCCAAAACCAAACGGGGGACATCTCCACTCTTGAAGGAACCCCACTTAAACTAGTAGACAAATTCACGTACCTAGGAAGCAGCGTCGAATCAACCGAAAAGGACATCGAAACGAGGCTAACGAAAGCATGGACAGCTATCAATAGGCTATCAATTATATGGAAATCAGACCTAACCGATAAAATGAAACGCAGCTTCTTCCAGGCAGCGGTCACTTCGATACTGCTATATGGATGCACTACATGGACGCTAACAAAACGGCTGGAGAAGAAACTGGATGGCAATTACACAAGAATGCTGCGTGCAATCCTGAACAAGTCCTGGCAGCAGCACCCCACAAGACACCAACTGTACGGCCACCTGCCCCCTATCACGAAAACTATTCAAGTTAGACGAACCAGACATGCAGGACACTGCTGGAGAAGCAGAGATGAACTCATAAGAGATGTACTCTTATGGATCCCCACACATGGCCGCGCAAAAGCAGGACGACCAGCTCGAACGTACATTCAGCAGCTATGTGAGGATACAGGCTGTTGTCCTGAAGACCTACCTAGGGCGATGAACGATAGGGAGGAGTGGCGAGAGAGGGTCAGGGATATCTGTGCTACCAGCGCGATATGATGATGATGATGATGATAATCAATAAAAGTGCCCATACGAAAAAAGTATAGAAAATTATCGTATGCACCTCGTATGTAAGAACAAAATAAATACATTTTTAAAAAGATACGAATATCTTCGTGAACCTACCTATTTTAAAAGTATATATTTGTATTCGTTCTTTGAACCTACGACAAACATTATATATATATATATATATATATAATTTTTCAGCGAACAGTTTATAGGTAAATTTTTAGTGCTCATTATGGGTAATTTTATTTCAAGAGATCATTGCTATCAAACAATCATCATCATCATCATGTCATGCTGCTAGCACAGATATCCGTGACACTCTCTTGGCACCTGTCTTTATCGTCCATCGCTCCCAGCAGGTCTTCCAGGCTACACCTAGTCTCGACACAGAGCTGCTGTAAATAAGTATTAGGTGGTCTTCCAGCCTTAGCTCGTCCATGTCAGAGGATACACAAGAGTAAATCGCTTGAGTTCACCCTTACTTCTACATCAGGGTGCCGCATATCTGGTTCGTCTAATTTGGATGGTTTTTTAGATGGGTGGTAGGTAACCGTACACTTGCTTTTTTGTGGGGTGTTGCCTCCAGGATTTGTTCAATACAGCTCTCAGCATTCTTTTATAATTGCCCTCAAACTTTTTCTCCCTACGTTTAGTTAGCGTCCATGAGGCACATCCATATAGCAGTATTGATACGACTGCTGATTGGAAAAAAAAAATTATTTTAACGGAGCGGTCTGACTTCCATATGACCAATAGCCAATCGACAGCTGTCCATGCCTTTGCTAGTCATGTGTTGATGTCATTTTCGGTTGACGAAACGCTGCTTCCTAGGTAGATGAACTTGTTTATTATTTTATGAGGACCACCATCTAGTGTGGAGATGTCGCCTCTTTGATTAAAGCACATGTATTCTGTTTTGTTTGCGTTCGTATGGAGGCCTATAGTAATCAATTATTTGGCACAGATAAATGGTTTCGAGAATAATCATTTAACACTAATAATCCAATATTATTCCTCTTATTTGTTAGCATAAAGTTTCATCTACTGCTATTTTACATTAATAACTATGATATTAATCATTTGTTTGTACAGAGCTAAATGGTTTCTTGTATTGCCATTTAATATCGATAATTCCGTTTAATATTCAGTTATTTGCACACAGTTAGATTATTCCAAGTAATGCTATTTCTGCGCAATTAACCCTAGGCCACCGCCTTCAATTAACTTTAAAATGATAATGGGTTGTCACTTGTTCGCCACAAGAGCAATTTGAAGAATACGGTCGGGAAAATCGCATGTGTTAGGGCTTGATATGACATGTCGATCAATCTGATTTGGCCTCTCCAACCGTTTGTCCAACTCAATAAGGGCCAAAGTTAGGTGTTACAGATCAAGAGATCAGTTTGGTTGTCGGATCACGAAACGTTCAGCCACCAGTCATCAAAAATTACGAGTTGCTACCTCTAGCTAACAGGTGGCCTCATGGGGTGGAGACTTAACCCTCTGCAGAAGTGTAGTCAGCATATTTTGCAACCCAAGTGACAGGGCTGAAAACACTTTGGAAAAACTGAATTTTTTCTGCACTAACATGATAATCGCTTCTCTATTTGTGTGATATGGCTCCCTTATTTTTCTGCTTCTTCTTATGAAAAGAAATTATGATTCACTTATTTGATACTGTCGAAAAGATTCTTTGTACATTGCATAAGATGCTTGACACGCTTACAGCGTTGGAAATTCAGGGAAGCTTCTGCATGATGTAAAATCTATGGGTATAGTCTGTAACTTTTATTGAAGCTTTGAAGATGATGGCAGCAAAAAGTATGGTACGAATAAATCTTCGCTGTACCCAAACTTTGAAAACCCCAGATTTAGTAATTTTAGAAAAAGTTATCATCTATTATTTTCATCAATATAAAGTCAGCTTTTCTTTTCCGTGAGGCTTGGTATGCGCTGACTCTGGAGGAGTATGACCTTCCACCAAAAAGTGGGTGCACGGGCTATAACACTAAACAACCTTTAATGAATAAGCTCCAGTTCTGGAGCACTAAAGAAGGTGAAGTCTCTCTTCATTGCTATTATTCCCAGATCCACTCTGTTAGAATCCCATCTATGAATCGAATCTCTTTAAAAATCCTTTGTATGAGATAGAAATATTTGATGTCTTATATATCTGTATGGAAAGAGTCTGCCAAAAATTAAACAAAATATACGCAATTCCCAAAACACTTGGCATGAAATAACTCCAGGGTAAACTTTCAAGGAATTCCAGTCCTTCGGAATTCCATTTCAAGTTAGCTTATTATTACCATTATATTTCATTTTTGCTGAAACATAAATGACTGGGAAAAGTAAGTGTTCTAGGGTTAGCTGTTTGAACACTGAAAAATAATATGACATAGATAGAGAAGATATAAATGAGTTGTGAAATGCGGAGATGGTACAAAGTGGAGATGGAGGTTTAGCATAACGATTTTTGTCATTGGAAATGAAATCGGAAACCCGATGAATCTAACTGTTCTTCCGCTAGTTACGGCTCTTTGGCTTTATTTGGGCAATCATAGAAGAAGAACAAGTTTGAATACAAACAAGTTTTATTTCGATTAAAAATTGACCTTGGAGAAGCGAATGAGTAAATAAATCATATGATTATCAAGGTCAGGGTCGTTTTTTTAACGTTAAATCATTTCTCTTGGTACTATAAATAAATATAGTAAATCAGGTTATTGTTTTTATCATACCGCTTGAGTGTCGATAAATGAGAGAAAAAATTCGCAATTTTTTATTTAGATGATTTGTATCAATAGAAAATACGCTTTACAGGGACTTGAGATGTCTCCAGAGTCATACATAATAGAAAAATAAAAAAATAACCTCATATATATTCTATTCACAGCTTCAAAAAATGATCGATGTTGACAGGAGAAAAATTAAAAATAAGAAGAGAGAAATCATTATATATATTTATATATGTATATATATATATTGAATATTCTTTATTTAGTCAGAAAAAAACTTCGTGTATACCTAGTCTATTGTTGACCCGTTCAAGTCACTGCATGAGTCGTTTGACTTTTTAATGAATTAATTTTGGAAGGCACCCTACGTTTCCCATGTACTGAGACAACATTTCGTGGAGAAAATAATGAAATGATCAATACAAAGAGAAGCCAAATACATTTACATAAAGAATAGTAGGAAGAAAAATTGAGAGGAAAATTTACGAAGGAAAATTATTTAACAAGAGATTAGATGAAGAATAGATGGCATTTCAGAATGGGGCAGCTAAATTCGATTTGATCTATGTTAAACATGGGTAAAAGAGTAACTGTTGACTATATATATACCCTGGGTTCAATCCCAGGTCGCGTCATACCAAAGACTTTAAAAATGGTACTTGATGTTTCCTTGCTTAACACACAGCAATATAAGGTAATCAAGGGTAAAAAGAAGCAATCCAGGGAAAGTAGTAGTACCCTCCCCTACACCTCGGTGTAGTAGCTATTGAAAAGGGACCCTTCTGGTCGTCCTCGACTAACGTCGCCAACAACTATATATATATATATATATATATATATATATAAATCTTTTAATGCAGCTGTGGGCATCAGTATATTCAGGACCAAATTTAAGTTATAACCGAATATAATTTATATTAATGATTTGAACGAACTAATATGCAATAAACGCTTCTGTTTAATGCCGCTCCAGAAAAATAGCCGCTGGTAATTTAGTTTCTCCTAGTGTGATCCTAATTTTTGCCGAAGGCTTCTTGCACTTTCGTATGAACATGTCAATGTGCTTGGTCTAAATACAGCATTGTTTCAAAACGTTAATGAACACAATAAAGTTTTGTTCCCAGTCTATATGAGGCTGATAAAAGTTGTGTAACTTTCTTTTTTAAATTCAGTGTCAATTTTTTTTTAAAAGACTGTGTATCATTTATGAGTTACACTTATTTACTTTTTTTTCAGAATTTTGTTGCCAAAATTTAGTTTTGGTTTGATATCTTCGTTTAATCACATATCAAATGTCGTGAATTATTCAATGGCAAAAGCTAACATTGGAGAAGAACGTGGGTTGTACTATTTCATTTATAGATCGAGAGATAGGGAAGGTTCAAACCATTCTCAAGATGAAGAGTCCAAAATTAATGCGATAGCACAACGGTAGCTCGAACTCGCAGGTTACAGTTCAGCACGTTATCCCCTGGACAAAATTGAGAATGTTCTATACACCAATAAATATGATATATATATATATATATATATATATATATATATATATATATATATATATATATATATATATATATATATATATATATATATATATATATATATATATATATATATATATATGGGGGGGTGTCCTCCAGGTGTAATGGTTGAAGCGATGGACTACGGAATTGTAGTAACCGAGTTCGTACTCCAGTCGCGTTATTACGTTCACTTTCGGGCAAATACCCTTAGGAAAGGTAAGAACCCCCATATATGGGTTGAATAGTACCATTACTGTTCTTCGAGGAGAATAGTTTTGGCATTAAATAACCTACAAAGGTTTATATGCCATTAAACAAAGAAACCAAACCATATATATATATATATATATATATATATATATGTATATATACTTTACCATACGTATATATATATATATATATATATATAAGTTGGCGACCGTAGTCGAGGGCAACCCGATGGCTCCCTTTTCAATAGCTACTATACCGTGATGTCGGGGAGAGTGCTACTTCATTTCCTGGATTGCTCCACTTTACCCTTGATCCATACCTTATAATGCTGAATGTTAAGCAAGGAGGGATCCAGTACCAATTTTTTAATCTTTGGTAAGATTCGATCTAGGATTGAACCCTGGTCCCTCGCACCATAATGAACACTCTAACCATTATACCGATGGGAGTGTGTGTTTTTTGGACAACCACTTTATTATATTCTCATTTTTATTAATATAACTTCAATACTGTAAAGTTTGGCAATATATTAGCAAGTTTATACATCTGTGCCGTGGGAGCCATGTATAGCAAAGTGCAGTGTATATTTAGCACAATATCAGATTTAGATAAACCTCAAGAGAGCCGAGAAGAATATCTATCACTTTATGGTTGAAAAATATCCTCGACTGTTAACCCGTTCACTTATGTTTAGTCCTAGCAGTGTTCTTTTTAAACTCTTGGGTGATCACCCTCTATTTTCAGCAGTTTAGCATAACTGGTTTTCCCAGATTGATCTTAAGTTTGTTAGGGTGAACTTCTACGCTTTGTTTTTGTTTTGAATTAGTATAAATAAAAACAAATATCTGAGTTGACACAGATAACAAAATTGAAGGCCTGTCAACAGAACAGATTTATTTGACTCCCTCTCGCCATCCGTCCTCACTGTCATCGTATTTCGTTTGTCCTTTACACGGTATTAACTATTCGCCCACAGCTTGTTATTATTTTTTTACACTCCCCAAAAAATGGTGTGTTTATGTGCTGGAGATCATAGGAGAACGTCGATTATGAGTTCACCTTTTCTTTTTCTTTTTTTTTTTTGGGGGGTGTCCTCGTGGTCTAATGGTTAAAGCGATGAACTACGGAATCGTAGTACGCGAGTTCGTACTCCAGTCGCGCTATTACGTTCACTTTCGGGCAAATACCCTTGGGAAAGGTATGAACCCCCTTATTCTCCCTCCAGCTATGGGTAAATAGTAGAGCAGACTAGGTTCTTCAGCCTTGGTGAGGCAACTAGTCTAGGAGAAGGAAAACTCTGAATTCAAAACCTGTTAAACTCCGCTTAAAAATTGACCTTGTGTCATATCCTGCCCGAGCGGAGGGGTTGGTAAATAGTACCTTTTCTTTTTCAGCAATGTCAAACATATTTTGTTCTTCTTATTTGGATGCTATTTGTGATGAGAGATAAGTGGCCGTACAGGTTCAGTTTTATATGATGCTGCTCCCAGGATAAATGGAGCAACACGAGTAAGCCATGTGCTAGTTTGAAGGAATCGGGGATTGTATTCTTGTTGATTTTATTTTTGTTGTTACACAATACAATAGTCTAAAGTCGTTTCTTTTGGGAATTTGAGGCAGATGGATTGTTATGAGATTTCCAAATTATTCAACCGTGACTGTGTGTCAAATCCTTTGCGACAATTGCGCTAGTGTGGCACAAAACTCAGACCTTTACAACGAATAGTTAACGTATGCGTTCTCCTGTTTGGACCAATACATTCCTTTTGCTCAACCGTTCCGTACGTTAGCGCTGAATGTTCTCTCTTAGAAGCTTCACCGTGATAGACAGTAGAACTTGGCATTGACAGTCTGCAAGTATCAGATACATAGTAAGGAATTGTTCTTGTAGACGTCACGTCATCTTTCAGTGGGGGGCTCTATCAGTCTTGAAGGGAGAATACACTGACTGGAGAATTGCTTCCTTGCAGCTGGCCTACTTCAACGTTTCAAGAGGCTCTGCTTTCCTGCGTTTTAGACAATTTGATATTTGATCTGTTCACATATGTTCACCATCGTAAGGAATCGCTAATTAACTCGTGAGAAAGTCAAAGCATTACGCCAAGGGGAAGACTGATTCGTAACGATTATCTATCATTTCTGTTGTGCATGCATCACTGTCTGGCTTTTATTTTAATGGCAACAAGAATTGTCTAGATTTTTCATTGTGGGCATCTCTAAACTTGTCGGAGAAAGTTTGAAGAAACGAAGAGATTGAGACTTGATCTCGGAGACAAACAAATAAATTCGTAGCGAAAAACATACTTATGAATTATTTCGGAGGTTATTTCCTCAAACCAGTAAGAAGGAAAACGTGGAAGGGTTTTCTTTGTCAATGAAAGATAGGATTTGTTGAGAACACCACCGAATATTGAAGAGGATTGAATCAATATTAAGTACTTCGTCAAACAGTCGAAATTTTTTTAAGTCTTACGTTATTTCGCAAGCTAAATAATAGCGTAATAAGACCATGAGACATATTTCTTGTGTTCTCTAACCGACAAAGGTAGATGACTAAATCACTTTATTTTCGACGACAACGACGACATTTGTTCTATGCGCTCCAATCGAATGTCTTTCTCATTCAGTTTTCCTTCGAAAGTTTTTCTCGTCTCAATACAGCCGACTGTCGCTTATATAAGCAACAAATTATGAATAGCAATAAGTATTATTAATATTATGGACGCGAACGTTCTCAAGCACGAATATAATATTATAGCGCGAGATTTTTACTTCAATTATGAATAGCCCGTCACAGAATTGTTTTCCTTTTTAAATCCACCCCTCTACCCAGAAAGGAAAACAATTTCGATTAAGCACCAAATCAATAGACATAACTCTTTGCTGTTTCAAATGTCACTTTTTGACTCTTCTAAGTGTATCGTGTCTTTCTCTAGCTCTTAAAGAGTTTATGCCATTGATGTTTTGACCTCTCATTGTGGGTGACGAGCGATATACCAAGTGATGAGGTCATTGATGCTGGGGATCACATCACTAATTAGCAGTTATCGTATTTAAAGCACAACGCTATTTAAACACCATTATTTTCTGGGTAGGATTTTATCTCCTGGCAATCAAAGGTACGCGGTGCTTTAATAAGTTTCCATACTTTTTTGTACAGGCATTTAAAATTGTTGTAGACTCTTGAAAATTTAGTATGTTATTGCTATACATCATATGAGATGACTGACTAATTTTTATCATTTCTGGTTCAAATGAACAGCTACAGTAGCAATTGGAATACACCCTACTAAAGCCCGATTGTCACTGCTGGTGAATTTCAAAGATGCAATCTGGACGTGAGGACACTATAGAAGAACGATATGCAATAAAAGTCTGTTTTAAACTTAGAAAAAATGGCACAGAATCATATGAGGTGCTTCAGACTGCTTTGTATGAATTGAGCATCAGTCTTTGAGTGGCATAAGACATTCAAGGAAGGCAGGGAGTCTTTGAGGGATGATGAGAGGTGTGGAAGGAGTACGGAAGTCAATACACAAGAGTTGATTGGCCAAAGGGTTACGGTTAGGGTTACTATGTTGAGGTTTTAAGGGAGTTCAGGAAGCGATTCGGTCGGAAGAGGCCATCACTCTTCAAATCGGGCCAGTGGCATTTCCACCAAGACAATACACCAGTCCACAATTGCATCCTTTTCACAGATTATTTGACCAAGTTGGGCATCAAGACAGTTCCTCGCCCTTCCAATAGTACAGACATTGCTCCCTGTGACTTTTGCTTATTCCCTAAGCTCAGAAGTTGTCGTTATGAGACAATTGAAGAGATGAAAGAGGCTTTGACGAAGGTCATTGACACGCTCGCACAAGATTACTTCCATGGGGCCTTCCAGAGTTGGTCTGAACTGTACAACAAGTGCATTGCAACCGGAGGAAATTACTTTGATGGGGACTAGAGTTTCATGTGTGTACTATCAATAAAAGTGCCCATACGAAAAAAGCCTGGAAACTTATTTAATGAACCTCGTATATTAGCAATACATTTTTTAATTACTTTGTAGTAATATATTATGACTTTTAAGTGAATCGTTTGTAAGTAGCCTTATTTTTATAACAATCCAGAGCTTGTTTTTGTATACCTTTATCTGGTTGGTTAGTTGCTTGCTTTGTTTTACGGTGTATCAACCTTTTTCGGGTCATTCAAAGCCGAGTTAAATTTCAGACAATTTAGTTTAGCATAAGTATGCAACCTAAATGTCAAATCAGTCCCATTTCAAACAATTTAGTTTAGCATAGGTATACTTACCCCACTTCTGAGAAGCAGGCGGTGAACTCTGCAGCCCTCACCCGACCAGGCTATTAACTGGTTTCAAGTATCGCTGTTAACCAATTATAATTTTGTTTGCCACAACAAAGTAGTTTTAAGCAATGCCATCTAATAGTAATTTAATTCAATATTAATTATTTGTTTACACAGCTTGCTTGTTCCATGTATAATGAATGATTAAACAATTCTTTTTTACTCATACATTTGACCCTACTCGGTAGCACCACTCCAGGTTATAGTGGACTAATAGCAATGAAGGGGCACTCAGAATTCACAAAGTACCAAGACTAACATTTAAAAGGTTTAGTAAGACATCGAAGACGCTTGGGGTTCTTATCTCTCTATTGAGATGTCCAGTTGGCGACTGGGTTGCATAAAAAGGAAATTGAAATTTTCTTAATTTTCAACTTATATATCAACTTTCTAATATAAATCAGTAATTTATATAATAAAGGCATTGATATCGATATAATTATATAATAAAGGCATTGATATCATTATATAATATATAATTGATATCATTATATAATATATAATTGATATCATTATATAATTATATAATAAAGGCATTGATATGATTATATAATAAAGGCATTGATATAATTATATAATAAAGGCATTGATATCACCACTGGACGCCAGATAATGTTTTTGGTCAAAATTTGATTTCCTCATTGACTCTTCATACTGTTAATACATATACTTCTTTGAATTTTGCTTTACATTATATATATATATATATATATATATATATATATATATATATATATATATATATAAGAGGCTGTTGGTGTTTTTCCTTTGAGTTGATGCTCTTAGGAAACAGAGGATGAACATATCTCCCACTTCACTTGGATAAAAAAGAACAGGCAGACCGGAATCTTTAAGTATAGCAGGCAGTCTAGCAGTAGAAACATTTAGAATCCAAACCATCAGCTCCAAACAAGTGTTTTCGATGTCACACTAAACCTTTTAATTGTTAGTCTCCAGTTATCGTGCTTTGTGAATGTTGAGTGCCCCTTCATTGCTATTAGTTTA